>JAJOOR010003883.1:0-65742 GCA_036250505.1 Solanum acaule | reverse complement strand
TAATTGAATATAATTGTTGGTTAAAGTAAAGTCTAAACCATTTTCCTCGTGGGATCGACCCCAACCTACAAGTTGGGTTCTTTACTTGATAATGATCGCTTATACTTCTTTAGGGAGGTGTAATTTGAGCGTATCAGTGGGTAAAAGTACCACATTGGTTGGGGAATGGACTGGTGGTGACTTGGGCAATCCTCTCCTCACGAGCTAGCTTGTGGGGTTGAATTAGTTTCAGGTGTCATATCTTTACATGGTATCAGAGTGAGGTTCATTCCCATTTGGACTCCCGGTCCACACTCCAATTGGGCTTGGGCGTGAAGGTGAAGGGGGGTGTTAGAGTGGGTAAAAGTACCACATAGGTTGGGGAATGGACTGGTGGTGACTTGACAATCCTCTCCTCATGAGCTAGCTTTTGGAGTTGATTAGGCCCAGGTGTCATATCTTTACAGATATCAAATCCTTGGAGTGCTACAGAAGGTCGTAAAAACCAAGCTTTCAAATCGAACAAGACAAAGGAAGAAGAAGCTAAAAGCTACTCAAAATTTGTGGACAAAAAATGGCTCCACGTTTTCAAATGTGGAGCTAGACAGCCTTGGAAGATAATTTTTTTGAAACTGAATATTGTAACTTAAGGTAGCCTAAGAAGATATGGAGCAGGGGAGTAGCACAGGAAAACGTCTAGGTTCAACTAGTTCCTAGTTGGGTGCTTGATAGTTCTAGCCATAATGCCTATTCCACATAGCTTTACTTGTTTCCCTGTCAATCTTCGATGGTGTTTAGGGCTGGTTATTTTTATACAAATTTTTTGAATCTTCTTGGGTTGAGAGTTATCATTCATTTGGTATCAGAGCTAGGGTAGTTATATTTCCTATAAACACTGTTTGACTTTTGATTTCCAATTAAAAAATCACAAAACAATGAAAAAATATCAAAAATATAAAATAGAAACCATTGTGTGCTTTGTGTTCTCTTTGTGTGTTCTACTTCTAAGAAGATTTCAAAGCTTTTGATTTCCCTACTGGTGTTGGACGGAATCAATTGGAGCTACTGTGGATATGGATATTTGGGCTACACACAAAGCTAAGAAGCTTGAAGGGAAGCGTAGAATTGGTAAGGATATGGATATAAAAGTGGATAAATAAGGAAAGGTATAGGTGATGAGGAGGTAAAGTTAGCGATTACAACAACTTTTAAACACTTGTATTTCGAGTTAGGGGACAAAGTTAGAGATACGAAGTTATACAGGCTCGCTAAGGTGAGAGAGAAGAAGGTTCGAGACATGCATCAAGTAAAGTGCATCAAAGACGAGGAGGGAAAAGTGCTAGTGGAGAAGGCACTCATTAGACGAAGATGTCAAGCATACTTTCATAAACTCTTGAACAAAAGGGACAAAGATATTGTGTTGGGTGATTTGGAGCACTTAGAGATACGTCGGGATTTTGGGTACCCTATGTGTATTAAGGTTGAGGGGATTAAGGGTGTTATTCGTAGGATGAGCAAGGGAAGATCAATCAAATCGGATGAGATTTCGGCGGAGTTTTGGAAGAGCTCAGGTTAGGAAGGCATGGAGTGATTGACTGGGTTGTTTAATGTCATTTTTAAGATGGCTAAAATTCCCGAAGAATAGAGGTGGAGTACAATGATTCTTTTGTACAAGAATAAGGTTGATAACCAAAGCTGCAACAATTTCAAAGGTATCAAGAAGCTAAGCCATACTATAAAAGTTTGGGAGATAGTGAAGGAGATGAGGGTGAGGAAGGGTGTGTCCATTTCCTAGAACCATTCCGGCTTCATGTCGGGGCGATCAACTATGGATGGTGGAGAAATATAGGGATAGGAAGAGGAAGTCGCACCCGTATCGGATACTCGCACCCAAGACTGAGCAACTTAAACTGAAGATAGGAGGATATGAAAGTCGGGAATTAGGGTAGAAGGTTAGTAGCTAGTTGAGTGTTGTCTTGCCTTTCGACCAAATTAGGATTGGTGTAGTATAAGCCTTATTCATATAGTTTCTTTCTTGTGTTATTTGATATCATATGTTGTTTATTATGTTGTGATCGCACTATTTTGCTGATGTTATTGTTTCTTGCATGTATGCTTTGCACTGCTTTTCTATTAGTTGTCATGTTTTATACATTGTCGTTTATCCTTTTCATTACTATTTTGATTTGCTTTACTTGAGCAGAGGGTCTTTCAAAAACAGTGTCTTTTGGAAACAACTTCTTTACCTCCATGAAGTAGGGGTAAGGTCTACGTATACTCACTTTGTGGGATTTCACTAGGTATGTTATTGTTTTTTGTTGTAAGAACAGCAAGGCTAGGTCTTTATCTTTTTGGAATCTGTAATTGGTTATCAGCACAACCTTTGTGCTGTGATTTTAGTACAACTGTTAATCATTTAAAAAAAGTGAGGTGATGAATCTAGCAGCAACATATATAATAGGAATTACCTAATGGATGTGGAAAGGGGTATTTAAGGATACTCACTTATACAATCTAGTAGGAACAGTATCAATGTTTTTAGCCTCATCCCGTGTAGTCTTCCTTGGAAGAGGAGCAAAGCCACCAAAAAAACCCCAGAATTCTCCGGTCTCGGCATCAGCCATCAATTTACCATCCTCTACACATCGATCAGACCACCATTCAATGCAATGGATACTTCAGTATAATTCCCTTGAGTAATTAAATTACTAACTACTTACCAATTGCAGCGACATCGCATTTGCCATCGTGGTACGTATCCTTAATGTACTGAACAACTTCAAGTGCTTTAGCCCTTTCTTGAATAGAGGAATTGGAACCATTAAATTGAAAGATTTTAGACTTGGTATCAAGAATGAAAATGTCGTCATGATTAAGTGAGGATCGAGCAAAAGGAACCTGTACCAATAATGTAGAAAAAGGACATGAAACTATAAGCTTAATTTTTTCTGATCATCCATTATCAGAAGCAAAGTAGTTGAGCACACTTGCCTCCTTCACATGGACAACATGCTTCCCTTGGCATATGTACAAACAGTTCTTATACTCTTCTTCCTCTACATGCTTAAATCCAGATGCAATTCCACCTTTTAGAGGGATTATACATGGTTTGAAATAGGAAAGGAACTTCTCAGTTTCATGGCCTTGCACTTCACGATATTGAACAGCACGCCCACCAAGTGCTGCATCTAGTTCAACAGTTTTTAAGGCAGCAGCACCAGCTTCATCCTAATAAAACAGATGACTATGAGAAAATTAAAAAAACACTGGCTCCATAATCTTCTAAATAGAAACAAACCTGACTAGTATCTGCACCAAGCCAATAATGAATATCATGCCGTAAGGCACCAGTTTTTGAAGCGCTGGTCTGAAAAAGAGGAGAAATAAGGCCTCGGATGAACAAGTACAGCAGTCTATAAAATAATTATACCGAAAAGTAATAGCAGTCTATAACATTTCTAAAAGGAACGTTTTCTCAAGGATATTGCGCCTACAGATACTTCAATAAATTCTCTATTTCCAGAATTCTGAAACAGGTCTACATCTGAGAATTTTCTCTAGGCCAAGCAGAATTGATGTTTTTTCCTTATCTTCTTAAATCTTGATAGTCTCAGCAATTTTAACCTATACACATAATCAAACTGAAGAATAACATGTATAAGGTCTAATAAATATTCGGTACTCGATCAAATTTACCTACAACCACAGTAAACAATACAATCGAAAAGAGAGGGGAAAGAATAAGCCCTTCTAGCTGACATATCTGACATATTAAGCTGCCAGTCAAGTCATCACGATCCCATCAACCAGATATGACATAAATGTTTTCCAATTACATTAAGTGAGTCTCCGGCTGGTCCAACATCATAAATGGCTCCAAAATAAAACAATGACAGTTCCCCTTAAACATAATATGGAAACACAAAGCCTTCCAGAAATAAAAGGTAATGTTCCAATTTGAAACTTCAATCAAACAGTACAATACAACAACCCAGAAATGACTAGCCTGGATGTGTTAGTTAGATTATTTCTCATTCATACGATGCAATATCTTCTATGGATCAGTCAAGTCATATTAAAGGACGAACATTCAAGAAAATCTAGCATCCAAAAGAATATTTTTTATTTTGCTTTAAAAGTTTAATAGCTTCTAGTTTGAGGTAAGTTGTATATTTAAAATTATACTATGTAGTTATATGATATAACAGTAAAACATTCAGAGACAACCGATGTTGTCCTGTTAGAGTCTAACAGTATAGAAGCAAAACAAAATGACTCTTCTAAGATCGTTAAGCATATGATGAAAGCTAATAGATCACCATAAATAACATACCTTCAAAATAATATATGAGTCTCCTGTGTAAAATTTACCATGTGATGACTTTGGAACAGCAACTGGACTTAGCTTTTCAATACGCCAGATCTCTATTCCACTATTAATGGGGTCAAGGAATTTGAATTTGCACTATTCTTTAGCTAAACATTAGCCAAAGAAATTAAAAGATAAATCTGTAAATGAACATAGGCATCAATGATATCAAAAATTATAATTAACTCATCATTCACATGTTATTCTTCTTTCAGTGCAATGTTTTCTGTATCTATTACTTCACTCATTTTGAAAAATATCAGGATGAGAGCTCATCTTCTAATTAACATTGAAGCAGCAGTTCTTCCTAAAGAGGTGGCTCAAAAAAACAAGCTTTTAAGGATTCATTACAGCAAAGAGAGAGAAAAATATCATTTCACGAAATCTTCTACTTCTACATGACCTAAAATGAGGATACGCCTTTTGGCCTGCTCCTTGAAAAGCTGGATCCAAATCTCTCATTGAAACAGCCATAGTTGTTCCTTTCTGCTTTAGTACTTCAACTAGAGAGAAGGCTGAAAATAACTGAAAAGAGAATGCATAATGAGGGATAATATCACTAGACAAAGAGGAAGTTTCAAAACAAATCCTTTCTCTACTAGGCATATGTCACAAGAGAAAAATTCATGAACTTCTCAGAAACATAATTATCCATAGAAAAAGAAAGATAGTAGAAACAGGACTACTTAAAGAAAGAATACAAAGATGAAAAGATAAGTAACAGGCTAACAGCTGCAACAATCTTCAGCAGAAAAAGACGAATTATACAAAAACTCATAGAAGAACAGAGAAAATCCATCAAACACCAAGCCAACTGAAAGTATGCTTCACCAAGGAAAAACAGATATCACCCTGTAACCTCAGAAGTCAGATGACTTCAAATACTGCTCAAATTCCAGATAGCACTAAAACAAAAGGAGCTAGTAAGGCTTCTTTTTTTATAACTATGGTGTCCGGGCCCAACTAGTGTGCAACTCACCTAATTCCATTGGGTACCTACTAACTCCCGTAATAGGTACCGGGTAACTATTTTCATCAAGGCTTGGACAGATGGAAGGAAATAACCTAATGTTTTTGTCTTTGCTAGGAATTGGACCTGCAACCTCATGGTTCTCAACTCACCTTATTGGCAACTAAGCTACACCTTTAGGTGTAGGAGGCTAATAAAGCAATCTTGGTGCAACATATCGACAACTACATCTAAGAAAGGGACAGTTTTCAAATTAAAGACATGCATGATATTCTTACTTGAACCCTTTTAATCTTGAAGTCACTAATTTCACAGTGATATATGATATTTCTATAGCCTACCACTTTCATTTTACCAGACCCAATTTCATTCATTTTAGTTTTACTCTCGAGTAGACTCATCCATTTGAATTTTCAAAAATCATCCTCCACCTCCCTTCGTCACCTACAATTCTTTTTTCCCATTCATGAATGCATTTTTACAAGTTCCATTTTGATCATATAAAGCGAATTAAGCAACTAAAAGAGAAGAGTATAACAACTTATACCACTCCCACCCACCCCTATTGCATACTTGAGGTTTTCAATCATTTTTTTTTTGTGGTTGGGGAAGGAATCCTAGGAACAGACAGAACGGAAGAGAGTTAAATTGACGCTATGAATGGGGCAGTAATTTTTTTGGAGAATAGGAGCAATAGTATCAAATCACCCACTAAACAACCCGAGGAAAGAGATGATGATCTGGGAATTCTAAATCTAACCTCCCCAAAACTAAACAAAACATAAAAAGAAAGCTCAGATTGCAAGTCCAAAAAAATTGCATAAAAAAACTTCAATAATGCAACTTCGATTCTCAGATCACACATAAAAGATCCCAGTCAATAATTCAAAAACCAACCTCAAAACGAATTTCAGAAAAAAAAAATAACTAGAAAAGAATAAGATTACCTAGCTTTATCGAGTGAATTAACCCAAATCCACTGCAACAGATCCAACCAAATTAAGCTGAAATGCAAAATTAGACAAGGGAAGGAACAATGGAAAGTGTTTGTTGTTTTTTCTTTGGAGAGAGAAAGATAGAGAGAAAGGGGAAAGAGAGGAGAGAGAAACAGTATATCTATGGTAATATACGTTCGAGAGAGGGAGAGAGAAAGTCGGGGGTTGGAGGGAATGATTTGGTGCCAGGCGTGCTTGTCACTAACGGCACACAACAAAAGAGGAGAGAGAAAACAAAAAGGAGGACAAACACACTCACATGAACTGTAAAGACTTTACTATCAATAATCAATTAACTACTTAATACCAAATTACAGATGAAAATTAAGCATTTCTTTCATTTTTTTTATTTTTTTTTCCTCTCAACTAAAAGTTTAATTATAAAAACACTTCTTCCATTTCATTTTATTTGACCATTTGCTCCTATATATTAAAAAAATAATGTTTCATTTCATTTGCTCATTTTAGTAAATCAACCGAGTTTATTATTTTTTTGAATTTTTTTTAAAAATGACTATAGTTTGGGCTTAGCTAAAAATTTATAGTTATAGTTTTACTTAATTATGATTCATGGCTACATGTTAGAAAGAGAAGAGAGGAAAACGAGATTAGGAGATGGAGGAGATAAAGGAGAGAGAAGCAGTTGATTTGTATAATTAATCTATATTTGTATCATGAATACAATTGTAATTTATACCAATAAATACAATTGTGTCAAAACTATTTACAAGTGGGGAAAGGAAGGAGAGAGACGAGCGAGATTTGAGAGAGGAAAGAGTCGACAGAGATACGATTGATTTGTATATCTTATCGATAATTGTATCACTAATATGTCACGACCCAGACCGTCGTGAGTGACACTCACGCTAAACCAACTCGGTGGGAGAACCAAGAACTAATCCGAATCAACTCCACAATATCATAATAACTCAAGTTCATCATAAATAAGGGCAATAATTTAGTTGGCAAGAGAATTGAGTCCCCATAAACTCAACTCAACAGCCAAAACATAAACAACTACTTGCGGAAATAACCCCTAAGATCTGAAAGTTACCATACCAAAATTCTAGAAACAATCAAACTAGGGATGCAACCCCGAAAGCTTATTATAAATAAGTCTATAGTTTGTGTCCGAACAAATGAACAAGAAACTGTGGAAGAATCCATGGAAGCCTGAAAGATGAAGCTCACCCTTGGACTCGGAATCATATGTCTATCGGCTGAGATCTCGGATCAGCAGTTGGAAGATTCGCTTCACTCAACAAGAAAGAAACAAGTACATTATCAGTACAGATGTGTTCAAACTTACACCTCAATTAAGAAGTATAATCAGTCGAAGTCAATTACATAACTCAACTGGAGTTGAGGTCGATCCACAGGGAATTTACTGCAGAAATAACCTTACTGACACTTCTATTCAATTGCGGTTCATATTTCCGAAAGAAAGTAAATACAAAAAGTAAATGTTGGGTTGTTTGTGTTCAAGTAACCAATGTTTAGTTCAGATTAATAGTCAACAAGAGCAAACAATAGTTTCAAGATTTTAGTAATTGATTTAACGAGATTGGGATTGTGTTCTCCATGACCTCTAATTCACTCTTGAATTCTATACAAGTAACTATTCATTGTTAATATTACATGTTCCTAGCAAGTTAGATACATCTAATCGCTTCTCAGCCCTATTAGATTACTTTCACTATTTTCCTCTTGGTCTTAGAGTGTTTTTAAGTTTACACGTGCATGCTTGTTAATGGAATTTGATTATAACTTTTCCTAATTATCACTTATCTCTCGAAAAAGTGATAAATACAGGAAAGTTCTAATGTGTGCACTCATTAGAAAGCAGTCATTATGAAAGTAGAATCAACATGTGCAATTAACAACTAAACGTTACTCGTATTTTGAATCCGTAGTTATGTTTTAGTCATAGTTCCCACAACCCTAGTTGTGGTGTTTAGCAATTCATTATTTCAAGAAAACCAACCGAAGATATTATTGAAAGCATAATATAAGAGACTTACAATAATAGCAAACCAAAAAATTCTTGATCATCAACACTAAATCACGGACACGAAGTTTCAATCCAAAGTAATTGACCAAGCAAGGTGTTCAAAAATGGAAACTATCGTTTCTCCATACTCCCAATGGCTCAATGGAAACGAACGATAAAAAGTAATAATATGAACATAAACCCTAAAAATTTAAAATAGTCTTTGAAAAGAGTCCCATGCGAAGTAGGATTTCTGTTGTCGAAAGGTTTCACGGGCAGGGTGATGGCTCGTCTAAGGCTAGACAGCTCGTCAAACCCTCTGTGGTCCCACACTTAGATAGTGTGGGTAACTACTAGATGACTTGTCTAGTGCTCTGTGGACTTGTGCCTTCACTTGGGTGACTACTGGATTGCTTGTCTCTATTCCATGAGCCCTCAAACGGCTCGTCAATTGGACCACGACCCATTTGGGGCTCCGTGGTATTCATGCTTTACATAAGCATCTGAAGGTCTTCATTGTCTCCCTTCCACGAACCCTCAAACGGCTCGTCAACTGGACCACGACCCATTTGGGGCTCTATGGTGTTGACTTCAACTCTATTTTTCTTCCTTTTGCTATCTTTTGCCTTCAAGTGTTTTACATGTTCAACATCAAATAAAACATCATATCCACATAAACAAGCTCGATTTCTCGCACTAATCCTTAGTTTTGAGCGTCAAATGTTCTATGAGTTCACGACACATAATACACAAACTACCGTGCACTGGTAGGATCACACAGCTAGTCCAATATACACATATAAGCAATTCACCCCCAAATAGTAATCACAAGGCAATATGAAATATAGCAATCAACTACAGATAGGCTATCATTCATATGTCATGACAAAGAAGTAACTAACCAATGCATAACATGTTCCACATGATCATAATGCAAATACTGGTCCTCTCGTAGAACCTCAAACACATGCATGGTCCTCTCACAGAACCCAAACCAAACTGCAGTATCATATCAGACATGGTATCTGAGCAAACCACAAAAAGTCATACGAGAGCCAACCAACAATATTTTTTACCGATATGGTACTCAAGCCAACCAACAAACACATCAAGCATGCATAATCACATAACACAACAAGCATGCATAATCACATAACACAACAAGCATGCATAATCACATAGCACAATGAACAAGACAACTTGAACCCATAAGTTACAATCACAAGTTCATCTCATATGCATCATATCATACATAACACAATATGACACTATACGCGATAAACATGCATATATACTTAACCCGGAACCATACAACCATCACCTATCTCAAATCAAGCCCATTGGAAACTCTAAATAGTTGAGCTTTTCCTTGTGAAGTGGATTGGCTTTATCTTGGTATATAATAACAACACAAACAACAATCAATCACACATGGCTTATTTATTTATCAAGATTACAAACAAATCACAACTCCGGCCAAAATGTGATCATCTTCCCTAACTTAGGGCACCTTCCCACCATGAAATCATGCTCAAAACTTTTCATCAATGTTAACCACCTAGTTTCTAAGGCTTAAGAAAGGGAGTCAAATTCTTACCTTTACCAATCAATTTCATAGGAGAATTGATCCAAGGATGGAAAAATTGCCCCTCTCTATTTTCAAGAACACAATTGTATAAAATAGGGGTTTTGGGCAATTTTCTGCATAAAATCATATTCCCCTCGGTATAGCGATACCTGCCTCTCTATTACGATAACTTACCTCACTATAGAGGTCTGAGCGCCACTATAGCGGGAGGTCATTTGCTATTGTGGGATCAACGAAAGTTCAGAGGCTCAACATCTTAAAATAGGCTCTTTTTACAACACAACTCATTCCTTTGATGTTTCAACACATGCCTTTCATGCCAAGTTCAATTTTGAGAGTTCTGCTTACTCAAATTCGATTCCAGAAAGCCTTATGGATTCCTTAATGTCTTGGCTACAAGTATACATCCGTCAAGTCTCAACAAAAGACCCCACCCTTTCCTTGATACACCTAGACCTCACCTAGCCGAGATCCCATCTAAGGCTGGCCTAGCTAAGAATTTTCAAGTTAATACCATGATAGTTTTCTGACCCAAATTCCTTCCCTATAGACCTACTCATAACGACCGTTTAGATCGTTACAATAGATACCAATTTACCCATCACTCATCCCTGAGTGATCAAACAAGAAAAGTTAGGCTAAAATAGAAAATAGGGTAGTACTTGAAAACAAATGATGATAATTGTCTCGGATATCCCTTTCTGTATCCCAAGTAGCCTTCTCATCTAGAAGATGTTTCCACTCAACCTTTACTGATTTGATCTCTGATGTCTTCAATTTCCAGACATCCCAATCAAGAATCTCAACTAGTTTCTCTTCTTATCGCAAGTCCTTGTCCAACACAACTAAGTCCCATTTAATGACGTAATATCCAGCCTCATGGTACTTTTTAGCATAGACACATGAAATACCAAATAGACCCCAAATAGTTTGAGTGGTAGTGCTAACTTGTAAGCCACTAGAAGCACACGCTCAAGAACCTCAAAAGGACCAGTGTAACGAGGGCGAAGTTTACCCTTTTTACCAAACCTCATGACCTCTTCATAGTTGACACCTTCAATAGAACTTGTTCACCATTATAAAAATCCATGTCTCTTACCTTGCGATTTGTATACTCTTTCAACCTACTATGGGCTGCCAACAACTTAGCATGAATTCCCTTCACCCTTTCCTAAGCTTCCTTCACCAGATCAACACCCAAAGGTTTCACGTCTCCAGCCTCAAACCATCTTATGGGATATCCACATCCCTCTCATACAGTGCTTCAAATGGTGTCATATCAATGCTGAAGTGATAAATATTATTATAGGAGAACTCACATAAGGGTAGAAATTGATCCCAGTGGCCACTAAAATCAATTACACAACCCTCAACATGTATTCTAATAATAGTCCTCTTTAACTGCCTGTTAGTATGTGGATGGAAAGTTGTACTAAAAGTGAGTTGAATTCCCAACGCCTCGTGCAGCTTACCCCAAAACATGAAAGTAAACAGAATGTCACAGTCTAAAATGATAGAAAGGGCACCTTGTGCAGCCTTACTATCTCCTTGAGATAAACCTTTGTCAACTGTTATGAGTTGTAATCCACTACGACCGAAATGAAGTGGGTTGATTTAGTCAACCTGTCAATAATAACCCAAATAGAATCATATTTCTCCAAGGTCTTGGGTAGTCCCACAACGAAATCCATGGCTATCCCCTCCCACTTCGATTGAGGAATGAGCATCCTCTAAAGCAAATATGTTGGCCTTTGATACTCATACTTTACCTATTGGAAATTCTAGCACTTGGAAACATACTCTACAATGTCCTTATTCATCCCAAGCCACCAGTAAAGTAGCCTAAAATCCCTATACATCTTGGTCACACCAGGATAAATAGAATAGTGTGAACTATGAGCCTTTGTCAATACACTCTAAATCAAGTCATCAATCCGAGGAATACAAGTCCTCCCTCTAAACTTCAACACACCATCATCATCAAGTGTGGCATCTTGGGTCTCCCTCGACACCACCTTACCTTTGAGCTTGGCCAACTCTTCATCCTTAAATTGTTTAGTTATGATTTTCTTTGTGAAGGTGGGCCTAACCTCAATACTGGACAATATCCCATCCTTCTAAGAGAAACACAACTGCATGAACTTAGCCTCCAAAGTCTGAATTTCTCTAGCCAAAGGTCGGTTAGATACCCAAGCAAGCCACACTGCCCATGCTAACTGTCTTTCAGCTCAATGCATCTACCACAACATTAGCTTTGACCGGATGACACTGAATGGTCAGATCATAATCCTTGAGCAACTCCATCCATCTTTTATGTCTCAAGTTCAGATCCTTTTGAGTGAACACATGATGAATATTGCGATGATCACCGGATATTTCACACTTAACTCTATACAAATAATGCCACCTAATATTGAGAGAAAACACAATTGCCGCCAACTCAAAGTCATGGGTAGGATAGTTCCTCTTATGAACCTTTAATTATCTGGAAGCATAAGCTATTACATTCTTCTCCAATATCAACACAACACCCAAACCTAAATGTAAAGCATCGTAATAAATAATGAAATCCTTACCTTCCATCGGAAATGTCAAGACTGACGTTGTAGTCAAAAGATCCTTGAGCTTTTGAAAGCGTTCCTCACATTTATCTGACACAAAATATACCTTTTTTTGAGTCAACATGGTCAAATATGTAGCAATAGAAGCAAAGTTTTCACAAAGATATGATAATAGCCATTAAGCCTTACAAAACTTCTCACATTTGTCATGGTGCTAGGCCGAACCCAATTCTTGATTGCCTTAATCTTCTGGGGATCTACCATCACCTCTTTCTTGGAAACCACATGCCCATGAAAACTAACTAAAGCATCTAGGATTCGCTCTTATATAATTTACTATACAACTTTTGTTTCCCTAAGATACCTAGAATAGTACGAAAATGGTCTACATGTTCCTCCTCTCCCTTGGAGTAAATCAAAATATCATCGATAAAAACAATCAGAAAGGAATCCAAAAATGGCTTAAGAACCCATTTATCAAACTTATAAATGCAGCAGGCGCATTAGTCAGCCCAAATGATATCACTAATAACTCATAATACCCATACCAATATGGAGGGTTGTCTTAGGTATGTCCTCTAATCTAATCTTTAACTGATAGTACCCCAACCTATAATCAATCTTAAAAAAGGTAGACACACCCTGCAACTGGTCAAACAAATCATTTATGCGAGGCAAGGAATAAATATTCTGGATAGTAACCTTATTCAACTACGGTTAATCTATATATATCCTTATACTACCATCCTTTTTATTCACAAACAAGAAAGGAGCACCCTAATAATAAGCACTAGAACGAACAAACCCCTTTATCAAGAAATTTTTGAAGTTGAGTCTTAAGCTCTCTCAACTCTACCGAAGCCATGTGATAGGGAGGAATAGAGATTGGGTGAGTTCAAGCTCTACGTCTTATAAAATTCTATATCCCTATATAGAAGGCATGCCATGAGGATCTACAGGAAACACCTCCAGAAATACGGAAACCATGGGTACAAACTCAATATAATGAGACTCTACTCTAACATCCTAATTATGAGCCAAATAGACTAAACCAACCTACCCTACGAGTTTGCTAGCCCGAAGGAATGATATGATCTTTAATGGCTTAGACTTGTACACCATCTCCCACTCTAACCTTTCCCTCCCAAGGATCTCTCTAGTCATTATTTTAGCATTACATTTCAACACAACAAAATAGGGGGACAACAAAGTCATACACAAAATCAAATCAAATCAAAGTCTAGCATATCACACATTACTAATGCTACCCGAGTTTGTAGGCCCATAAACAACACAGAACAATCACGATACACATAGGTTACTACGATTGACTCTCCAATAAGGATAGCAACAAAGATAAGGACATCGAGGGTATCACAAATCAAACCACAATCTAGAGCAAAAGTCACACATATATATAATAATAAATAGAACCCAGATCAAACAATACATTAGCCATCCATCCACAGACAAGAATAACACATGTGATAACAACATCTTATGCCTCCGCCTCTCGTCTACCTGAAAACACATAAAACTTAGCTCTATTGTCATTTTAACCAACCCTTCTCCATGGATGTGCCACTCTTTTCCCCTTATTACCATTACATTAGCCTCCACGCCTCCCTTATTACCTTCTCACCCACCCTGTGGATGTCCTCTACTGTGATTACCTCCATCCTTAAGTACCACTACTCTAATATGTTGCTGAGCTTAGGTAATTGCCTGCGGGGGCATTCCCTCTTAAAGTGTCCAGGCTCACCACAATGAAAATAACCAAAGTCAAGTGAAGGCATGTTGGCTGATGCATAAGAAGGCCCTTGACCCCAATATTAGCGGACATAACTAAGTGAACAGGACGAGGCAAAAATACATGATGGCCCGAACATCTTGAATACGAACCGCTGAAGTTATCCACATTCTTGGGTCTCTTTGTCTCTACATTTGCCTGCCCCGCCTGTTGAACTCTTTTTACCCTTTTCACAAAATATGAACCTCATTAAAACCCTTTCCCACTAGGTCATATGAACAGACAAGACCTGCATATCAAAATTCAAACCTTTGACGAACAACTAGATCCTTTCCTCTCTATGCTCACCAACTACGTGTAGCATATCGATATAAGGCATGTAACTTAGCCTCATAAGCAACCATAATCAAACTACCCTGCTCAAGAGCGATAAACTCATCCTTCTTCTTATCCCTCAAAGTGTGAGACACCTACTTCTCCAAAAACAAGGCATGAATCTGAGCCCAAGTCAATGGAGGTAAAACTGACGAATGACATTCCACATAATCTCTCCACCACTACTTTGCCTCACCCTAAAGATTGAAAGTCACAAACCAACCCTCATGTTGTTGTGCAATGCCTAACTTGTAAAGTCTCTAATAGCAATCCAGGATGAACTCATAGTATCCTCCCCCTCAAACCATGAAACACTAGAGGTTTAAGCTTCAAGAACTTAGTCAGTATCTCATTCTCTCTACCAATCATCACAGGGCCAAACAATAAACATAAAAAGTGTTAGCCCCATCATCCCTTTCCACATTGGGATCAATGGCAACAACTATTTGAGTAACCAAAACTTGAGTAGTCTAAACCATGAGAGTGGCTCTAGTACTTGCCAACCCTCAGAAAAGCGAGTACATGCTGAACAGTCTCTACATTTATAAGGGAAGACCTGTTATCCAGTATGTGTCCTTACCTCATGCTCAACCTCATCCTTGATCTCGATCTTAACCTCTTCCTTGATAAATGGATTTTGTGGTGGGGGTGGGGTCGCTACCCTTAGTGCTTCAACATTATGAGCTCCACCGCTGGTGGGTGTTTCCCTTCATTTGCCCCTGCCCCTTCCCCTACCTCTTCTTCTACCTCTACCATACCCTCTTATTGCGGGCTCAGTCATTGGTTTTACTGCTGGAGCTATAACACAAGCATGTAAGAGGTTATATACCAATTTGGATCACCAGATACTAACTAGAATCAAGTTACAACACGAAGGAAGACAGAAAGAGGATTTCTAAAAGTCTTGTAGCCTCTTGCAGAAAAGTACATACTTCTTCGTACCATTTCACAAGAGTAGACTCGTTTTGGTATGACAAGTCAATGAACTTAGGGAGCTGATACCAAGGTTTTATGGCCCAAATCATCATAAGTGACACCCAGGTTAAGCTAATCTGGTGGGTGAACCATGAACTAACTCGAACCAACCCCATAATATTTGAATTACTAATGTTCATCATAAATAAGGGAAATAATTTAGTTTGCTAGAGAATTGAGTCCCCATAAACTCAAATCAATAGCCAAAATATAAACATCTACCTGTGAAAATAACCCCTAAGATCTGAAAGTTACCATACCAAACTCTAGAAATAATAGAACTAGGGATGCAACCTCGAAAGCTAATTATAAATAATCATATAGTTTGTGTCCAAACAAATGGGCAAGAAACTGTGGAGGAATCCATGGAAGCATGAAAGACAAATCTAACCCTTGGACTCAAAATTAAATGGAACAATTGTTGGAAGACTTATTGCACTCAACAGAAAAGGAACAAGTGCAGTATCAATACATAAACAATTGTGTACAAGTAGGATAACACGGCTAGTCCAATATATACATATAAACAATTCACCATAGAATAGTAATCACAAAGCAATACATAATATATCAACAATTACCAATCATATATAAACTATCAGTTACGTGTCATGAAACCACAAAGCAGTAACTAACCAATGCATCACATGTACCATATGATAATAATGAAAATAGTGATCCTTTCATGGAACTTGAAACAAATACCTGGTCCTTTCATAGAACCCAAACCAAACTTTAGTATCATACTAGGTGTGGTACCGACGACAACTGTATATAGTCATACCAGGTGTGTTATCCGAGCCAACCAACATTATCTTGTACCGATGTGGTATCTGAGCCAACCATGAAGCACATTAACAGAACAAGCATGCATAATCACGTAGCACAATAAACAAGGCTACTTGAACCCACAAGTTACAGTCACAAGTTCATTTCATATGCTTCCGATCATATATTGAACAATATGACACTACAAGCGATGAATATGCAAATATACATAACCCGAAAGCATACAACCATCACCTACCTTGAATTAAGCCCCTAGTAACTCTAAATAGCTTGAGCTTTCCCCTTGAGAAGTGGTTTGGCATGTTCTTGGTCTAGTATAAAAATACAAACAATAATCAATCACAACTGGTCTATTAATTTACTTGAATTACTAACAAATTCCAACCCCGACCAAAATGTGATAGTATTCCCCAACTTAGGTGCTCCTTCCCACCATGAAGTCATGCTCAAAACCTTTCCCTAATGTTAATGACCTAGTTTCTAATGCTTAAGAAATAATTTACAAGATTGGGGAGTCAAATTCTTACCTTTTCCGGTAAATTCGTGGGAAAACTGATGCAGGATGCCCAAAATTACCCCTCTCTATTTTCAAGAGTACAATTGCACAAAATAGGGGTTTTGGGCAGTTTTCTGCATAACATCGTGTTACCCTCGCTATAGTGATGCTTGCCTCGCTATAGTGACAACTTACCTTTCTATAGCGGTTTAAGCGCCGCTATAATGGGAGGCCGTCCAATATAGAAAAATCAATGAAATTGCAATGGCTCAATATCTAAAAATAGGCATTTTTTACAACCTAACTCCTTCCCTTGATGTTCCGACACATCCTTTCACGTCAAGTTCAATTTTGGGAGTTCTAATTACCCAAATTTGATTCTGAAAGACCTTAGAGATTCCTTAATGTCTTGGCTACAAATATAAATACATAAAATCTCAACAAAAGACTCCACCCTTTCTTGAATGACCCTAGACCTCACCTAGCCTTGATACCATATGAGGCTCCTAGCCAAGAATTTTCAAGTTTCTTCTTGGAAAGTCTTCTGACTCAAATTTCTTCCATGTGGACCTACTCATAAGATGTCAGGTCATTATAGAATATTATTGATATATAATTGATTTGTATCAATGGATACAATTGTATCAAAAACTATTATATTTGTTGGTACAAATCACTTTTATCAAGTATATTAACAAACACAATTTATATCCAAATACAATATAACAAATAAACTATTACAGTTGTATTAATGTTGTATTTCATAACAAATTATATTTTTATTTATATGCATTTGTATTAATTTGTTGTCTTGTGTATTTATATTTATATGTTACCGGTGTGTTTGTATTTGTGTTTATATTTGTTGTCTTGTGTGTTTGTGTTTATATTTGTATTAATTACTATCTGTTGCCTAGAAAGAAAATACCATTTGTATTTATGATCACACCCAAAACTCATCCTAAAAAGGATAGGTCATTGCAAATATAATCTGACTTTCTTTGTGACCAGAGTCAATCCCATGAAAAACTATCAAAATTTCTTCCATATTGCTAAGAATATTATAATAATTGAATTCTCATGATTTTTTTATTTCTTGTTGTTATGAATTTAAATAATAACTAAGACAAATACAAATAATTAAACAAGTAAGCAATATATGGCTTTGTTCAAACAATCTAGGTTGATGATTTCGCCGATTGTCGGAACAAACTTAGATTATGACAGTATTATCTTGTTCAATAATTCTCTATCGACTATGAACATTTACTCACTAAAATTATTTCTTAGCATACTGTAGTGATTTTCTAGCGTTATTCTCTCGAATAAACTCTTGCTAATCGATTACTTTGTTCATATAAATCACACCAAAGTTTTGTTATTTCTAACTTTTACTTTTAAATCGTGGTATTAATCTTTTGATGCTTTGAAGTGTTGTTGTTCAACTAAAACGTAATCTCACTCTCTCTCAAGAACATCAATATACCACGACACTGTTAATCAGAGGCCTTTTAATTAACGTTAATAAAACATAGATCAACAAATAGAGATGAAGTAAAACGACTTGATTATAGTAAAACAAAATTACCAGTTCATCCAAAAATGGATTCTATCAATCATACAAGAAAATAATATAGCTACTCATAATAGAGTTTAGTAGCACAACAGGGATTTGCATAACGAACAAGTAAAAGAGTAGAAGAGAATGAAATTCTAGGACGATTTTAAGTTATCGATCTTCTCCTTGTTCTTGCCTGTCACGAACTCTGCAACCCTTTAAATATTGAGTTAATACACTATTTATATCGCATATATTTAATCTGTAGATAAAAAAATAACATCAAGCCAAAATAAATTTAAGTCATTCATCTTTTTAGTTGTACACTCTGCGAGCTTTGTAGCATGACCGTTCTGCACAAGACCAATTTTCCAGAAGCCATTTTTTTTGCTTTTCCTTATTTCTTTTCAACTCGCAGTACGTAGGCCTGATATCGTGGCCACACCACATACACATTTTTCTTGCACACTCAAGTTTTTCTTTATTTTTCTTTGTCTTTTAGCTCAATGACTCTCAGATACGATCTTGATCGTTTTATTGGGTTTCTACTCTGACTTCAAAGCTCAATGGTAAGTGTATTTTTGCTCAAACACATGCTTATTAGCTCTGATAAATCTACTATGCAATAAAACACCCGTAATAAGAATATAACAATTCTAATGCATGTTAGCATATTCAACACACATATATAGGCACAAGAATCAAAACATGCTCACTCTCACAAAGAATTTCACATGAAATCATGTATGATGACCCATAGGCTTTTCCTTAGTGTAAATACTCCACTAATACATGCATGTCAAATTCAAGATCAAGTAAGACTTAACAAGTTGTAATGTAGGTGAAGAGACGGATAGAAATCATTTGGATTAAATAATAACTATCCTTCTTAAGTACTTTAATACATCTCCAACTCTTGCTGTTTTGCACATTCTTCATTTTCTGACATATAACACTCAAGTATACCTAGTGATTAAGATATAAATGATCGTATGAAAAAAAACCCAATTTAGGAGTCGGGGTTGAACCACAAGGATCGACAAAAAGGAGTATGCTCTACCCGATTGTCAATTCAAAACTAACTAGCACAATGTTGTCAAATAGGAATGAAAAAATAGGAGAAATTAGGAAACACAATTTTGATTCAAATTTCAAGTATCAAATCAAGTAATCAACAAAACAATAAATTCAACAAGATGAAAATGACTAGGGAAGTGTCTAAAGATATTGATGGAGTTTCATCCCAATAGGTAATGATTAATCAATTCTAAAACAGTTAACACATGGACACGATTTGGTATATGTTATATTAAACATTCTCTCAAACTATTCAATAAGTATATCTAAGGTTTTTCTGAATCCTAAGACCATGTAAACAAAAAAATAAATATTGCTTGAGTGGATTGGACTATCTCTAACTTTACTCTTCAATCAGAAATAAATCAAATTAGACTATATCTATCTCTAATCCAATGGCTAATTTCTCACTAATGAAGTCTTACCCAAACTTTGTTTTCTTTCTCAAGACAAAATAGAGATAGAGAATTCAATCAATGTCCACAACCATTGATTTTTAGATTAGAACTTCAAGATAATAATAGATCTATGCATAACAATTGTTTATAAAACTATTTAATCACTACCCATTAAGATATACACTAGTTCATGACATACGACCTTAGCTAGAGATTTAGCTACTCATAAATAAGGAAATAGAAGATATACAAACAAGAGAGTACTCCATTTCTTTCATCAATAGTAACCAAATTTCATATCCAAGCTTCGTGGTACAATATTGGTTTTCTTCTTTAGCAAACAAAGGGGTTTTCAATGTCTATTTTCCTATTCTCTACTTTGCAATAACGAAAGCTTCTTCGAATGATCAATAATTGGGAAAAACATAATAATACTTAATTACACATGTCTTAATTTTGTCCTCAAAATTTTCAAAAGGATGCATTTTTAGCATCAAGTACGAGTTATCCCCTTTATTTTCGTATTTCACCTGCACTACATTGACATAGAAATGTTCAGCGCCACTTGTGAAATTGCTTCAGTGCGTTCCATTTCAGTGGGGCCTACATTGGAATCGGTGTAACAACAATGCAATTCCATCAAGCGCATGTGCATTACGGTAATATATTTCCTTATAGTTAACATTGAGACAACAAAACACCTATTCACTTATGTTGAACACCGGTTACTCGCTTGTGTATTTAGTGATTTTTCATTCCAAATCCTTCGATCTTCATTTTCTAAGAAGTTCCCACACACAAGATAACAAGGGCCTAAAATCCCCTCCTTTAGCATTAAAACATAACAATAATTCATGAATAAGAATCTTCTAGGTTGGTAAAATACCAACTCGTCAAATCCTAAATTTGAACTACTACTTATCGTCAAGCAAACCATTCAAAAAACATAGAATTGACACTCAACCACACATAATATAGGACATACACAACTATGAGATATGACTCAGATTACAAAAACAAAAGACACAAAATAACAAAACCCTATATACAAACATGATTCACAATTGTTCCCACCATCATCATAAGGCGAAGGTTATCTTCTTTCAAAATCAACTTTTCAAGCAAAAATAATTTCAGCATTTTAGAAAAAGTAGCACTAATGTTGGACTAGTGCTCCATAATTGCAAAACTGTTCACCGTTGGGTCTATTCTGATGGCGTGGTCAGATTTTTCAAAGGCCTTCTTGTCTAGGTTTATCCCAAGGAGCAATAGAGATAGACTTAAAGATTATTTCTCGAGGTTGGAGTACATTACTGTATTAGAGTATGAGATGAGGTTTCTTGAGCTCTACCATCATGCTACTATGATATTGCCTACTAAGGAGGAGAGAGTTTAATACTTTGTTAGAGGTTTAAGACTTCAATTGTAGATTGAGACCATGATGTGGTTTCACTGGGCTGCCCCTTTCTGGGTGTAGTTTAACATGCCCATACTACTGAGCAGCTCTGTCGTGAGTCCCATGGGGGGCAGTGATAAGAGGGATAGGCATGAGGGTAGCTACAATGAGTCCCGTTCTAGTCCAGGGACTTTTATGATAAGCCTTGGCAATGGTTTTAACAGGGTCAGTCTAGACGGCATGGTCAAGCTTTAGAGGCTGATGTACCGTTCTTATGAAGACCAATATTCACATGATTTTTATGATTGTGGGGAGTTTGAATATTGGCCTAGAGAGTTC
The DNA here is from genome assembly GCA_036250505.1 of Solanum acaule. Classification (NCBI taxonomy): domain Eukaryota; kingdom Viridiplantae; phylum Streptophyta; class Magnoliopsida; order Solanales; family Solanaceae; genus Solanum; species Solanum acaule. Next base: position 44,137 of record JAJOOR010003883.1, on the reverse strand, counting down.
CCATGTATAGGATGCCTGAACCAGCTCAACATGCAGTTGGACCAGCTCTAGCAGCAACACCCTTAGCTAGAGGCTGATGCCAAGGTCAGGACCATTGGGATGGTAACCAGGGTGCACGAGGTGGTCCCTGTTGACACCAAATTTTGACCCTCATTTCTTCTAATTTATTATTTTCGAGCTTCTAATTTAAAATTGTATAAATTATCCTTTTTCATAACTATTTTTACTACTACGACTATTTATCTTCTAAAATTATTAGTTTTATTATCAAAATTACTAATATTACTTTTTATACCTCTTTTCCTTAAATAATCGATTGTCGTCAGTTTATTTCAAGTTTTGAATTTTATTAAATTAATTATAAGTTGATATTCTTGTATCTTTATTTTATATAAGCGTAAAGTCATAATATTATTAGTGTTGTCTTACTATATATTGTACTAGTTATCAAGTTAGAAGCCATAAATAATTTAAAAGAAGAAGGAAAAGGCCGACATGTCAGGCCAGCGTTTCAGCCCATTTGTTACATAAAAATTTGTCTAAAAGAAGCCCAAAATTTGGTCCAAAACCTCCAAAAGAGACCAAAACATTTCAGCCTTTGTTTTATATCAAAATAGCCCAAAAATTCAGCCCAAAAGCAATTTATTTGGCCCAAATTTTGACCTAATCTCGAGAGAACATCAACCGCCCTGTCTTTTTTCTTCCCTCCCATTTTCAGAAAAACAACAAGGTTTGTTACCCATTGACAGCTCTCAACTACTCCATTTCCGTGATATATGCATATCAATCACGTGAAGCCTTCAAGTCTGCCTAAAACTACCCCAAACGTTCGAAATTTTTTCAGATTTCTTTGACCAATTTGAAATTCAAAATCCCGCCCAAACTAAGAGCACTAATCTTCTACTGCTATAGGTTTGGGACAAGCTTCAATAGGTTTTGGAGGTCGCCCTTTTCACCCACAAGTTTCATAAAATTTTAAGTTCCTTCTAGATTCGTCCTTCTTGGACCTTTCAATACTTTGCATTTTAACTTTCCTGAATTAGTCTCACTTTAATTCGCTAAAGGGTGTAGATCGGAGGCTCAAAAAAATCCCTAGTTCGCTACTCCAAAACAGGTCAGTGACCTTTAAATCTGATTGTTTTAACAAATTTATTTATTTATGTACATATGATCTTAAAAGTAGTGTCTCTTTACATTTAGAGAGTGTGTTGCAACTTGTTTGGGTGTAGGATTTAAGATCTTTCTTCACATGAGAGTTCTCTTATATGATTATGATTTACAAAAAGGGTTATTTTAAGTTCATTCGTTATAAAAACGAAGTCGGCCTTAGGATGTATATATTTAAGACCTCGTTTTGATTTTCTCTGGAAAGCATTGCTGTAGTTATTCATAATTTACATTATATTTGATTGTTCCCATGCACTCTTAAATTGAAAGTAGCTAGCTCTAACAGATAGGAAAAACTTGTAAGTAAATTTGTCATTAAAATATTTAGTGTATGCTTGTATGTGTAAGCGATAATGTCCAAGTTGCTCAGATCATGTTTAGTCCTTTATGAAAGCTTATTCTGACGAGTTATTAGTGAAAATGTATGCTTCTTCAGTTGAGTTAAAGTACATGACTTTGTTTGCCAATATTTGTGCCCTATTATAGACGTATGCTATTCCAGAATTTTGCTTTACAACTAAATGATAATTTTATTCCGACTTGTGGATCATATCTTTAAGTATTTATTAGGTCAAAACTGATTCGACTTGGTTCAAATGCGCCTATGATTTTGTTTAAATTTACAGCAAAAACTTTAATGCATATTAGAAGTTACTCTATGTATGATTGGTGTTGGGATAAGCATAGCTGTGTTAAAGTATTAATCTTTACCTTAAATATGATTTTACATATGTTATTTGACTATGATACAAGAATTGATTTTTTTTATGTTTTAAGGATTAGAAATTTAGAAGTATTTGTTTATGTGGTTATTTGTGTGAGTGTTTCACTTTAATGTATTCGTCTTTCTAATTTTCTTTGTTACCTTTCTTTACATGTACACTGGGAAGCGTGTATGGAGTTACAATATGACTCCACCTCTATCCAAATTAGAGAAGCGACCAATCTTGCATTTAGCTCGTGTCTAGAATGATTCACTCATTCCAAAAGAAAATCCTGCACTTCCATCCTTATCTCAAAGCTTTACATACATATATGTTGTTATCTTTGACTAACATTTTATACTTTCTTTTGGCTCCTATATTTATGTTTTGTTTCAATTTATGTTTGAACTTATATAAACTAAGAACTTTAGCAAACCTAGTTTCTCACCTTCCCCTCCTTTAGATATTTGGTTTAATATATTAATTTGGCTTAGAATAATGACCTTTAAATTAAGTTCCTTTTGCTGCTTAACTCGTTTGTTAGTTTTTGTTAGTTTGAGAAAGCATAGTTTTGCAAAAAAGTTGGACCCTTTTTCATAATGAATATGTATCAACCCTTAAACCATACTTTTTGATAAACTAAGGTCTTTAAAATATAAATTTTCTAACACTTTCCATAAACTTTTTTTTTTGGTTAAAAACAAAAAGTGTAAATTTCTGAACTCTACAGTGAAGCAATTTTTTAAAAAGAATTTTAAAGGAGAAGTTTGTACGTCTTTTGTTTATACTTTAAGAATGTAAACTTTATAAAATGTTGATATAGTTAAAGCTTTAAAACACAACTCTTTTTGGGGAATTTTGAGTAGGCAAAATTTGAAAATAAAAGACTTTCAAGTGGTTAGAGATTTTTTATTCTTTATCAAGGCAAATGTGTATATGATCTCTTTAACTGCAAGATTTCTTTTGATAATTTAATTTCATGAAAAGATTTTGTTTCTTAAACAAAAGCATTTGAATTGGCCACCTATTTTGAAAATAACAAATTATGCATATTTCTCAAATTCTTTTTCTCGTTAAAAAATCAAGTTTAAACTATTTTTAAAACATCTAAATGTTAGAAAAGTGTCTTATTTCATTTTCAGATCTTTATAAAGTTAGTATATTTAAGGTTTTATACTTTAACCTTTTTAAGGTTAACTTGACATGGTTTAATTAATACTAAATTTCTCTTAGCTTTTAATTATTATTTTATTTTCTCTTTAATTAACCTAAGTTTGATCGGTAACCATCTTTAATAGATCTTAGAGGATGCTTAACCCCTTCCTTTGAGGATAACTAGAAACCTTACCTATAATTTCATGTTTAGTAGACCTTAATTGGAGTCAATTTTAGTATTACATAGTTAAATATTTAGGTGTCCTAATTCACCATAACTAATTAGGTGGCGACTTTTTAAAGTAGTTAATAATTTGGAAATCTCCAATATGTTGTACACCATTTGGACCTTGAGTTAAAATGGGGTATTACAGCTTGACGACTTCACTGGGGATTTAATAGGTTGTAATCATAAAAGACTTAGATTAATTATTAAGGTTTTAACATATGCTTACTTGCTTGCATTATTTTACATGCCTAATGCTTTATTTTTCGTGCTTATGTGATATAAACTGTTTATTTGTTATTGTTTATCTAAAATATTATTTGTTACTGATTTATATAAATTGTATATTTGTTACTGGTTTATAAACTATCATTCCGTTTTTACTTCCTCTAATTATGGAAAATTCACACAATCACATGTACAAGCGAGGTGTGTTTTGCGCACCGACAATTTTTTTTTGAAATCCCAAAAGTTGGAGAGTTGGCATATGTGCGGGTTGTTCGGATCTTTTTCCGTCTGACCTCGTAGCCTCCTCACTCGAGTTGTCCACTCGAAAATCTTGTGTCTAGTAAATCAAATCTTAGAAAACATAGGATAGAGCTGAGCCATCCTTCAATTTAAGTCATGCATGCATACACCTTAGGTGGATCGATCTCAGGTATCGATTCCACATTTAACAAATTCACCGTCAGGTTGACGGGTTTCATGACCCAACGACCAATAAGCATATTTTTTGCAACGTAATGATAATAGACGGATCTAAGCCAATTTTGACATAATGAGTTGGGAAAATTATCTTTTTGTTTTCCAAACTTGAGTTGTCTTAAAATTAATGGCTGAGATCAAGCTATCATAATTACGTTATGTTTGACATTTAGGCCCACCTCTGCCAAAAAAAAGGTCCCATTCAAATTAAAAGGCATTTTTTATATATATTTTTGTTATGTGATTTTCTTGCTGTGTGATATGTGTTTAGTCTCTATTTATTTGTTGTTATTGTTTAATTACCTATCCAATTATTAAAGTTATTAAAACAACAATTACCCACTTCATACAAATATTTCTCGCTTTTTGAAGATATTCTTCCTTTTTTATTTTCCCTCAAAGGTTGATTTGCGTTGATTACGAACTGGTGGATCACCTATACTTTACGAGATCAAAAGCACGTGCGTCCACAAACATGACTGATTCAGGTGCATCTGATCAAAATGGTATGGGACTTGTCATTGTCCTGAGAGATGAACCCGAGACTTCGAAAGGAAGGGATCCAATCCCATATGATGAACACATTGCTGATTTGATGCAAAAAATGGCCAATATGCAAAGAGAAATTGATCGACTTCAGAACCTCACCAATTTGTCCATCACCCTGAACACACCACTTCCCGAGCATGGAACAAACACAACTACTCCACCTCATTTCCCACCCATTGACTCTCCTTCTCCTCCACACTTTCCACCAAATCCTTACTTTCACAAGACTAATCCAACTGCTTTCAAACAATCCACCAACCCTCAACAACCTAATTTTCCACAAAACAATCCGCAACAAGCCAACCCTTTACCATTCACTACTCCATATGCATCCCAAACTTCGCTTACCCAAACTCCAGTTATCCAAACTAACCCACTGAACCAAACTACTCCACTAACCCAAACCACCCAAAAATACCAAGCGACCCAACATATACTAGCGCAACACACTGCAATCCCTAACATGCAATATGTGCCTCAAGTATATGTAGCGGAAGCTCAACCTTTCGTTACCCGAATACCAACCATGCCAGAAGTCGATCCATATGAAGAGATGGATAAAGAAGCAAGGTAAAAAATAGATGACAATGTAGCAAGGGAGATTCGTAATTTGAAGGAATCTTTCAAAAGTATCCAAGTCCATAAGGGGGTTGAAGGTCTTGAATATAAGGATTTATATGTTCATCCCGATGTTGAATTACCCGTTAGGTATAAGGTACCAAAATTTGATGTATTTGATGGGAAGGGAAATCCTCGAGCTCATTTGAGGTCATATTGTGACATGTTAGTTGGAGTGGGGAAAGATGAGGCCATTAGAATGAAGTTGTTTATAAGGAGCTTGACGGGAGAGGCACTTGATTGGTATACAAGTCGGGACCCACAGAAATGGAATAGTTGGGGTGGGATGGCGCAAGAATTCATGGATAGGTTCAAGTTTAACACTGAGGCTATTACAGATAAGTTATACTTGATGAGGTTGGAAAAGAAGTCAACAGAGTTATTCAGAGAGTATGCGATGCGGTAGAGAGCATATGCCGCAAAAGTTCAACCTCCAATGGAAGAAAGTGAGATGACCTCTCTTTTTATACAATCCCACAAAGATGCAACGTACTATGAAAATATGATAAGTGTTGTAGGACAAAAGTTCTTTGAGGTTGTCAGGATGGGAGAATTCATTGAAGAAGGTATTAAAACTGGGAGAATCACTAATTTGGTAGCCCTGCAAGCAACAAGTAAGGCCATTCAATCGGAGGAGCCCTTAAGAAAAAGAAGGACGGTGTGTCTGCTGTCATGACCATCCAGGAACATAGGCCAAACCAAATGTTAACCTACCAAAACCCATTACCCCAATCTTCATACTATAGTTAGTATACCCAAATTCCTCAATCCTATTATCAACCTTCACCTGACCCTTACCCAGTTTACACTACCCAACCAACGTATTATCCACCTAGAGCACCTGCCTATCCAAATCCATCACGATACCAACCCACATATCCATCCGAATCCCACTACCAACTACAAAACGTCCATCAAATGCACCCAGACCCCGCCCAAACTTTGAAAAAAGACCAGCCAAAACTTATACACCTTTAGCTGAACCTTTAGCCCAACTATATGAACGATTGAGAACCACAGGAATACTCCAACCAATCCAAGGACGAATTCCCAATCCCATTCCTGGATGGTATGACGAGACCAAGCACTGTGCATATCACTCTGGAGTTGCTGGACATGATACTGAAAGTTTCCTTACTCTCAAAGACAAGATTGAGGCATTGATCAAAGAAGGAATCATTCAACTCAAAGGTGTTGCCCCCAATGTAAACAACAACCCGCTGCCAAATCATGGCAATGTTAACATGATCACCGTTGATGAAGATTGCAACTTGGAAGGGACCATAGTACTAGTCAAGATATAGAAGAATGTTGAGACCTCAACCTTTATTTGTCCCGTAATCACAGTCCAAGTACGAGCGCCAATTGAAGTGGAAGTTTTTCTTCCCAAGCCTAAGATCATGGCCCTTGTCATTCAATCATCCCCTTTTGACACTAAAGTAGTTTCTTGGGATTAATCGATTGATGCAAGGGACAAAGGAAAAGGAAAGATATTTGTAGAAGTCGCTACTGCAGGAATGAAAAGATCCGGGCGTTGTTATTCCCCTGAAGAAGCTGTACGAGGAGGACCAAACAAGGAAAACAACCAAAAAAGGGTTGTGACAGAGGCTGAAGTGGAAGATTTCTGAAGGAAGATGCCAACTAAGGAATATTCGGTTGTTGAGTAGCTGAAGAAAACTCCAGCTCAAATTTCCTTAATGGCCTTACTGATGAATTCTGCAACTCATAGGAACACTTTGGTGAAGGTTTTAAATGAAGCTTATGTTCCAGCTGAGACCACTAGTGAGAACTTTTTTGCCATGGTAGGATAAGTTTTGGAAGCTAATAAAGTCACCTTTCATGAAGATGAGTTGTTGCTTGAAGGTTTGGGACATAACAAAGCGTTGAACATTACTGCCAGATATAGGGATAAGTTTATTTCGAGAGTTTTGATTGATAATGGTTCAGCTGTTAACATATTCCCTTTTACTACTCTTCAAGCGTTGGGAATCGACATTGGAAAGATTCGTGAAAGTCATGTAAGGGTTAGAGGCTTTGATGGGACACAAAGGGGAGTCATTGGAGAAATTGATCTGCCATTGCAAATTGGACCTGTGGAGTTCATTGTGGAATTCCAAGTGTTGGATATATCTGCTAGTTATAATTTATTACTTGTAAGGCGATGGATTCATATGGCTGGTGCGGTCCCTTCCACTTTGCACCAGACTTTGAAATTTGTTTGGAACCATCAGGAAATTGTTGTTCATGGAGAAGGTTACAACTAAATATATCCTGAAAATTATGTCCCTATTATTGGAAGTATGGAAGAGTTGGATGGGTCTGTATTCCATATTAAGGAAATTATGTGCGCTACTCAAGCTGGAAAGGCAAATTTGCCATGTGTGCTCATGATGGTGGCTTGGGAAATGTTGAAAAATGGTTTTATCCCGGGTCAAGGTCTTGGAGCGAAATTGGATGGAATAGTGGAACCAATTGCCTGGTCAGAAATACACCTTTGGTCTTGGATACGAGCCTACTCCTGAAGAAGTCTCATCGGCTAATCTCAGAAGGAAAAGTGACATTCCCTTACCACAACCTATCCCACCCTTGAATCAATCATTTTCCAAAGCGTTTGTTGCACAAGGATTAGAAGAAGCTGTTGAAGATAACCCCACAGAAGGACTCAAAAACTTGTTCATTGAAGAAGCTGAATGCAATATGATTTTGGAGGACTGCACCGAGGCCCCGACCATATGAGATGCTATGCCTGGAGATGCTTTGAACAATTGTACTTGTAACTCGTCCCAGGTTCTCCGGGAATCTTGGTAGATGATTGTATTAGAACTAACAAAACAACATGATTCAAATTGAGGCCTGAATCGTGTTTTTGAATTTGATGTGTTTTGCCTCCATCTTTTGAAAGCTTAAATGCCAAATCTATGTTACATTTTTTCTTCTTTAAATTTTAAAATTTGTTCTTGATTATTTATTTTATTTTTATTTCTTTTCTCTCTTTCAGCAAGCAAACTAATAAATTTGTCAACGCCGAGAATGTGACATGTAATGAAACGAGCGAACAAACCTCGAACAATGAACAAACTTTTGCAGAGTATGAAGAAGATGTGCAGCCTGAAGAGTTGACCAAGGAGTTTGAACATTTTGAGAATAAAGAAACGCCAAATTTGGATGATACTGGGACGAGAAATTTGGGAGATTCATCAGAATTGGTGAGGGAAACAAGAATTAGTTTCCATTTGACTCCGTCCCAAATAAAAGAACTTATTGATCTTTTGAGACAATACATGGATGTGTTCTCATGGCCTTATGATGATATGCCGGGTCTAAGTACGAATATTGTTTCACACAGGTTGCCAATTGATCCCTCTTGCCCCTAGTAAAGCAAAAGCCGAGAAATATCAAGCCTGATTTGAGTTTAAAGGCTAAGGAAGAAGTATCCAAGCAATTTGATGCCAATGTCATCCGGGTCACCAAGTAAGTATCCCACGTGGTTGGCCAACATAATACCAGTGCCAAAGAAAGATGGAAAATTAGAGTATGCGTAGATTATCGAGATCTTAACAAGGCTAGTCCGAATGATGATTTTCCTCTCCCAAACATTACATACTTATCGATAATTGTGCAAAGCATGAGTTGCAGTCATTTGTTAATTGCTTTGCAGAATATCATCAGATTTTAATGGATGAAGAGGATGCGGAGAAACCACATTCATCATGCCTTGGGGAGTATATTGTTATTGGGTAATGCCTTTTGAACTCAAGAATGCAGGGGCAACATTGATGAGAGCTATGACTACCATATTTCATGATATGATGCATAAGGAGATTGAAGTCTATGTGGATGATGTCATCATCAAGTCACGGAAGAGCTCAGATCATATAACAGATTTGAAGAAGTTCTTTGACAGATTAAGGCAGTATAATCTGAAGTTAAATCCCGCAAAGTGTGCATTTGGTGTCCCTGCCGGGAAGCTGTTGGGTTTCATCGTGAGTAGGAAAGGGATAGAGCTGGATCCTTCAAATATAAAGGCTATTCAAGACTTGCCTCCTCTAAAAAGTCGAAAGGATGTAACGAGTTTTCTTGGTCACCTCAATTACATTAGTCGATTCATTGCACAATCCACTGTAATTTGCGAGCCAATCTTCAAGTTGCTGAGGAAAGATGTTGCAACTAAATGGATGGAAGATTGTCAAAAAGCTTTTGATAGAATCAAGGAGTATTTATCTAGTCCACCAGTCTTGGTGCCCCCAGAATCTGAAAGACCGTTGTTGTTGTATTTGTCAGTGTCTGACAATGCATTTGGATGTGTGCTGACGTGATGAAACTGGAAAGAAGGATCAAGCTATATATTACTTAAGCAAAAAGTTCACTCCTTATGAAGCTTGGTATATTTTATTGGAGCGCACTTGTTGTGCTTTGACTTGGGTTGCACAAAAGTTAAGACATTATTTATTTGCGTATACCACTTTTCTCATCTCAAAGATGGATCCACTGAAGTATATATTTCAGAAGTCCATGCCCACTGGAAGGTTGGCAAAGTGGCAAATTTTGCTATGTGAATTCGACGTTGTTTATGTCACTCAAAAGGCCATCAAAGGACAAGCGCTAGCTGATCATCTTGCCGAAAATCCCGTGGATGAAGAGTACAGGCCTCTTAAAACTTATTTCCCTGATGAAAAGGTTTTATTTATTGGAGAGGATATTTCCGAAGAATATCCCGGGTGGAGAATGTTTTTTAATGGTGCTGCGAATTCCAAAAGAGTTAGTGCTGGAGCAGTGTTGATTTCAAAATCAGGTCAACATTATCCTATCTCAACAAAGTTTAGATTCTTATGCACAAATAATATGGCGGAGTACGAGGCTTGTATTCTTCGGCTTAGAATGACTGTTGACATGAACATACAAGAATTATTGGTTATAGGTGATTTCGACTTGTTGATTCATCAGGTTCAAGGCGAATAGAGCACCAAGAATGTGAAGATACTCCCATGTGCAAGAAATTTGTCCAGATAGAATTCAAACATATTCCTTGAGCTCAGAACGAGTTTGCAGATGCGTTGGCAACCCTGGCTTCTATGATTCAACATCCAGACAAGAACTATATAGATCCAATTAAGGTCAATGTGCAGTATTAGCCAGCCTATTGTTTCCATGTAGAAGAAGAACCGAATGGAGAACCTTGGTACTATGACATTAAGAGGTATCTCAAAGAAAGAGACTAACTAGAAGGAGTAAACAATGTTCAAAAGAGGACACTTTGTAGACTCGCAAATCACTTTTTCCTAAGTGGAGAAATCCTTTATAGGAGGACTCCAGATTTGGGATTGTTAAGATGTGTTAACTCTCAAAAGGCAAGCAAGTTGATTGAAGAAATACATGGGGGTACATGTGGGCCACACATGAATGGTTTCACTTTGGCAAAGAAGATTCTATGAGCTGGATATTTTTGGATGACCATGGAAACAAATTGCATCCGTTTTGTGAGAAAGTGTCATCAATGTCAGATTCATGGTGATTTGATACGGGTTCCACCGAATGAGCTAAATGTGACGAGTTATCCCTGGCCATTTGCAACTTAGGGAATGGATGTCATTGGCCATACTGAGCCAGCCGCCTCAAATGGACACATGTTCATTCTGGTAGCTATTGATTACTTCACAAAGTGGGTAGAAGCATCTTCATACAAGTCTGTGACAAAGAAAGTGGTGACAGATTTTGTTCGCAATAACATCATTGGTAGAATCCCCGAGTCAATTATTACAGATCATGGAGCTAATCTCCATAGTGGCTTGATGCATGAGATATGCGAGAGGTTCAAAATTATTCACCGCTATTCCACTCCTTATCGACCTCAGATGAATGGAGCAGTTGAGGCCAACAACAAAAATATCAAGAGGATATTGCAGAAAATGATTGATAACTACATGCATTGGCATGCGAGTTTGTCATTTGCCTTCCTTGTCTACCGTACCACAATCAGGACTTCGACTGGGGCAACACCTTATCTTTTGGTTTATGGAACAGAAGCAGTGTTACCAATGGAAGTTGAGATACCATCTTTGAGGATCATCCAAGAAGCTGAGTTAAGTGATGCCAAGTGGATGCAAAACCGGTATGAACAATTGATGCTCATTGATGAAAAAAGAATGAATGCAGTTTGTCACGGGCAACTTTATTAACATAGGATGGCCAAAGCTTTCAACAATAAAGTGAGATTGAGATAGTTTAAATAGGGACAATTGGTGTTGAAGCGAATATTCCCGGACCAAGATGAAGCTAAGGGGAAGTTTGCACCTAATTGGCAAGGACCTTACATGGTTCACCGAGTACTGACGGAGCTTTGATTCTAGAAGAAATGGATGGTATGATATGGCCAAAAGCTATCAATGCAGATGCGGTTAAGAGATACTACATCTAGAGGTTTCTATTTCATTTTCTTGTAATCTTTTTGTCATGTATTGGAACTACGTCTTGACCTGATTCCCATGGCGGGATACGTAGGAAATCAACATCAAATTTGGTCTTTTAATAGATTTTGCAAAATTTCCTTTCTATGTAATATGAATTACGCTTGGCCTGATACCCTCAAACTGCATCCGTTTTGTGAGAAAGTGTCATCAATTTCAGATTCATGGTGATTTGATTCGGGTTCCACCGAATGAGCTAAATGTGACGAGTTCTCCTTGGCCATTTGCAACTTGGGGAATAGATGTCATTGGCCCTATTGAGCCAGCCACCTCAAATGGACACAAGTTCATTTTGGTAACTATTGATTACTTCACAAAGTGGGTAGAAGCATCTTCATACAAGTTTGTGACAAATAAGGTGGTGACAGATTTTGTTCGCAATAACATCATTTGTAGATTTGGGATCCCCGAGTCAATTATTACAGATAATGGAGCTAATATCAATAGTGGCTTGATGCATGAGATATGCGAGAAGTTCAAAATTATTCACCGTAATTACACTCCTTATCGACCTCAGATGAATGGAAAAGTTGAGGCCGCCAACAAAAATATCAAGAGGATATTACGGAAAATGACTGATAACTACAAGCATTGGCATGAGACTTTGTCATTTGCCCTCCTTGGCTACCGCACCACAATCAGGACTTTGACGGAGGCAACACCTTATCTTTTGGTTTATGGAACAGAAGCAATGTTACTAATGGAAGTTGAGATACCATCTTTGAGGATCATCCAAGAAGCTGAGTTAAGTGATGCCAAGTGGATGCAAAACCGGTCTGAACAATTGATGCTCATTGATGAAAAAAGAATGAATGCAGTTTGTCACGGGCAACTTTATTAACACAGGATGGCCAAAGCTTTTAACAATAAAGTAAGATTGAGACAGTTTAAACCGGGACAATTGGTGTTGAAGCGAATATTCCTGCACCAAGATGAAGCTAAGGGGAAGTTTGCACCTAATTGGCAAGGACCTTACATGGTTCACCGAGTACTGACGGAGCTTTGATTCTAGAATAAATGGATGGTAAGATATGGCCAAAAGCTATCAATGCAGATGCGGTTAAGAGATACTACATCTAGAGGTTTCTATTTCATTTTCTTGTAATTTTTTTGTCATGTATTGGAACTACGTCTTGACTTGATTCCCATGGCGGGATACGTAGGAAATCCACATCGGATTTGGTCTTTTAATAGATTTTGCAAAATTTCCTTTCTATGTAATATGAATTACGCTTGGCCTGATACCCTCAACGGGATACGTAGGCAGCTTATATCGGCTTCGGTCACTTTATTAAGATTTTTTTTTTCATTTCTCCATTTCATTGTATGTAGCGAACTACGTATGGCCTGATTCTGTGTGGATACGTAGGCAACCCGAGGGTTTGGCCCCTGTATTTCAATTTTAATTATATCCTTCGGTTATGTTTGGCTTGGTGCCTTGATAGAATAGTGTGCATCTTATAGGAGGGTCAGTATCATCGTGACCAAAGGACGACATATCTCTTTCACAAAAAACTAGATCAATTTTTAAGGGCATCATTGCAAGAAGATATAAAGGTATTTGAAGAGTATATGGTCAATCGAATCATCCGACAGAAGAAAGACATCAGATAAAGTTTATTGCACCAAGCTTTATGTTTAATATTATTGACTGTTTTGTCAAGTTTGAGTTCTGCAGGAGGTTTAGCACAACGTGGAACTTTATCTAAGCAGTGAACTGGGGCAATTTGTTGAGAAAGTTTAGCTTTCCAACAAAGGTCAAAGGTCAACTTCGAACTCTGCTCGACTCCATTCTCAAATACTCTCCTCAAGCACACTAACCGGTAACATCATAATTCACACCGGGGTAAACTTTGATGCATTTGTTGGTCAGGAAAAAATTGGCTTCTACGTGAACTTCTTTGCCCAAAAACTCTTACAGCGTCTCTGGTCAAAGAGGGACAAGCTGTTGACACCCAATTTTGACCCTCCTTTCTTCTAATTTATTATTTTCGAGCTTCTAATTTAATAACGTATAAAATTATCCTTTTTCACAACTATTTTTACTACTACGACTATTTATCTTCTAAAATTATTAGTTTTATTATCAAAATTACTAATATTACTTTTTATACCTCTTTTCCTTAAATAATCGATTGTCGTCAGTTTATTTCAAGTTTCGTATTTTATTAAATTAATTATAAGTCAATATTCTTGTATCTTTATTTTATATAAGCGTAAAGTCGTAATATTATTAGTGTTGTCTTACTATATATTGTATTAGTTATCAAGTTAGAAGCCATAAATAGTTTAAAAGAAGAAGGAAAAGGCCGACATGTTAGGCCAGCGTTTCAGCCCATTTGTTACATAAAAATTTGTCTAAAAGAAGCCCAAAATTTGGTCCAAAACCTCCAAAAGAGACCAAAACATTTCAGCCTTTGTTTTATATCCAAATAGCCCAAAAATTCAGCCCAAAAGCAATTTTTTCGGCCCAAATTTCGACCTAATCTTGAGAGAACAACAACCACCCTATCTCTCTTCTTCCCTCCCATTTTCAGAAAAAACAACAAGGTCTGTCAGACATTGACAACTCTCAACTACTCCATTTCCGTGATATATGCATATCCATCACGTGAAGCCTGCAAGTCTGCCTAAAACTACCCCAAACGTTCGAAAGTTTTTTAGATTTCTTTGACTATATTGAAATTCAAAATCCAGCCCAAACTAAGAGCACTAATCTTCTATTGCTATAAAAATTAGGTTTGGGACAATCTTCAACAGGTTTTGGAGGTCGCCCTCTTCACCCACAAGTTTCATAACATTTTAAGTTCCTTCTTGATTCGTCCTTCTCGGAGCTTTCAATACTTTGCATTTTAACTTTCCCTAATTAGTCTCGCTTTTATTCGCAAAAGGGTGTAAACCGGAGGCTAAAAAAATGCCCAGTTCGCTGCCCCAAAACAGGTCAGTGACCTTTAAATCTGATTGTTTTAACAAATTTATTTATTTATGTACATACGATCTTCAAAGTAGTGTTTCTTTTCGTTTTGAGAGTGTGTTGCAGCTTGTTTGGGTGTAGGATTTAAGATCTTTCTTCATATGAGAGTTCTCTTATATGATTATGATTTCTAAAAAAAGGGTTGTTTTAAGTCCATTCGTTATAAAAATGAAGTCGGCCTTAGGATGTATATGTTTAACACTACGTTTTGGTTTTCTCTGGAAAGCATTGCTGTAATTATTCATAATTTACATTATATTTGATTGTTCCCATGCGCTCTTAAACTTAAAGTAGCTAGCTCTAACAGATAGGAACAACTTGTAAGTAAATTTGTCATTAATATATTTAGTGTATGCTTGTATGTGTAAGTGATAATATCCAAATTGCTCAGATCATGTTTAGTCCTTTATGAAAGCTTATTCTGACGAGTTATTAGTGAAAATGTATGCTTCTTCAGTTGAGTTAAAGTACATGACTTTGTTTGCCAGTATTTGTGCCCCATTATAGACGCATGTTATTCTAGAACTTTTCTTTACAACTACATGATAATTTTATTCCGACTTGCGGATCATATCATTAAGTATTTATTAGGTCAAAACTGATTCAACTTGGTTCAAATGCGCCTATGGTTTTGTTTAAATTTACGGGATAAGCATAGATGTGTTAAAATATTAATCTTTACCTTAAATATGATTTTACATATGTTATTTGAGTATGATACAAGAATTGATTTGTTTTATGTTTTAAGGATTAGAAATTTAGAACTATTTGTTTATGTGGTTATCTGTGTGAGTGTTTCACTTTATTGTATTTGTCTTTCTAATTTTCTTTGTTACCTTTTTTACATGTGCACTCGGCAGCGTGTATGGAGTTGCAATATGACTCCACTTCTATCCAAATTAGAGAAGCGACCAATCTTGCATTTAGCTCTTGTTTAGAATGATTCACTCATTCCAAAAGAAAATCCTGCACTTCCATCCTTATCTCAAAGCTTTACATACATATATATTGTTATCTTTGACTAACATTTTATACTTTCTTTTGACAGCTATATTTATGTTTTGTTTCAATTTATGATTGAACTTGTATAAAATAACTAAGAACTTTAGCAAACCTAGTTGCTCACCTTCCCCTCCTATAGATATTTGGTTTAATATATTAATTTGGCTTAGAGTAATGACCTTTAAATTAAGTTCCTTTTGCTGCTTAACTCGTTTGTTGGTTTGAGAAAGCATAGTTTTGCAAAGAAGTTGGACCCTTTTTCATAATGATTATGTATCAACCCTTAAACCATACTTTTTGATAAACTAAGGTCTTTCAAATATTACTTTTCTAACACTTTCCATAAACTTTTTTTAGGAGAAAAACAAAAAGTGTAAATTTCTGAACTCTACGGTGAAGCATTTCTTTTTAAAGAATTTTAAAGGGGCAGTTTGTACGTGTTTTGTTTATACTTTAAGAATGTAAACTTTATAACATGTTGCTGTAGTTAAAGCTTTAAAACACAACTCTTTTTGGGGAATTTTGAGTAGGCAAAATTTGAAAATAAAAGACTTTCAAGTGGTTAGAGATTTTTTATTCTTTATCAAGGCAAATGTGTATATGATCTCTTTAACTGCAAGATTTCTTTTGTTAATTTAATTTCATGAAAAGATTTTGTTTCTTAAACAAAAGCATTTGAATTGGCCACCTATTTTGAAAATAGCAAATTATGCATATTTCTCAAATTCTTTTTCTCGTTAAAAAATCAAGTTTAAACTATTTTTAAAACATCTAAAAGTGTTTAATTTCATGTTTGGATCTTTATAAAGTTATTATATTTAAGGTTTTATACTTTAACCTTTTTATGGTTAACTTGTCATGGTTTTATTAATACTAATATTCTCTTAGCTTTTAATGATTATTTTATTTTCTCTTTAATTAACCTAAGTTTGATCGGTGACCGTCTCTAATGGATCCTAGAGGATGCTTAACCCCTTCCCTTTATGATAACTAGAACCCTTACCTAGAATTTCATGTTTAGTAGACCTTAATTGGAGTCAATTTTAGTATTACTTAGTTAAATATTTAGGTGTCCTAATTCACCATATCTAATTAGGTGGTGACTTCTTGAAGTAGTTAATAATTTGGAAATCACCAATATGTTGTACACCATTTGGACCTCGAGTTAAAATGGGGTATAGCAGTTTGGTGACTTCACTAGGGATTTAATAGGTTCTAACCATAACAAACTTAGATTAATTATTAAGGTTTTAGCATATGCTTACTTGCTTGCTTTATTTTACATGCCATTTGCTTTATTTTTTGTGCTTATGTGATATAAACTATTTATTTGTTATTATTTATCTAAAATGTTTATTTGTTACTGATTTATATAAATTGTATATTTGTTACTGCTTTATAAACTGTCATTCCGTTCATACTTCTTCCAATTGTGGAAAATTCACACAATCACACGTACACGCAAGGTGTGTTTTGTGCACCGGCAAATTTCTTTCGAAATCCCAAAAGTTAGGAGAGTTGGCATAAGCGCGGGGGTGTTCGGATCTTTTTTCGTGTGACCGCGTAACCTCCTCGCTCGAATTGTCCACTCGGGAACCTTGTGTCTAGTAAATCAAATCTTTGAAAACATAAGATAGAGCTGAGCCACCCTTCAATTTAAGTCATGCATGCATATACCTTAGGTGGATCGATCTCAGGTATCGATTCCACATTTAAGAAATTCACCCTTATGTCGACGAGTTTCACGACCCAACGACCAATTCACGATCCAACAACCAATATGCATGTTTTTTGCAATATGATGATAATAGACGGATCTAAGCCAATTTTGACATAATGAGTTGGGAAAATTATCTTTTTGTTTTCCAAACTCAAGTTGTCTTAAAATTAATGGCTGAGATCAAGCTACCATAATCACGTTATGTTTGATATATAGGCCCACCTCTGGCAAAAAACAGGTCCCGTTCAAATTAAAATGCATTTTTTATATATTTTTTTGTTATGGATTTTCTTGCTGCGTGATATATGTTTAGTCTCTATTTATTTGTTGTTATTGTTTAATTATCTGTCCTATTATTAATGCTATTAAAACAATAATTACCCACTTCATACTAATATTTCTCTCTTTTTGAAGATTTTCTTCCTTTTTATTTCCCTCAAAGGTTGATTTGCGTTAACTACGAACTGGCGGATCACCCATACTTTACGAGATCAAAAGCACGTGCGTCCACAAACATGACTGATTCAGGTGCATCTGATCATATGAGACTCGTCACTGTCCTGAGAGATGAACCCGAGACTTCGGAAGGAAGGGATCCAATCCCATATGTTGAACACATTGCCGATTTGATGCAAAAAATGGCCAATATGCAAAGCAAAATTGATCGACTTCGGAACCTCACCAATTTGTCCATTACCCTGAACACACCACTTACCGAGCATGGAACAAACACAACTACTCCTCCTCATTTTCCATCCGTTGACTCTCCTTCATCTCCACACTTTCCACCAAATCCTTACTTTCACAAGACTAATCCAACTGCTTTCAAACAATCCACCAACCCTCAACAACCTAATTTTCCACAAAACAATCCGCAACAAGCCAACCCTTTACCATTCACTACTCCATATGCATCCCAAACTTTGCTTACCCAAACTCGAGTTATCCAAACTAACCCACTGAACCAAACTACTCCACTAACCCAAACCACCCGAAAATACCAAGCGACCCAACATATACCAGCGGCACACACTGCAATCCCTAACATACAATATGTGCCTTAAGTATATTTAGTGGAAGCTCAACCTTTCGTTACCCGAATACCAACCATGCCAGAAGTCGATCCATATGAGATGGAGAAATAAGCAAGGTAAAAAACATACAAGAATTGTTGGTTATAGTTGATTCCAACTTGTTGATTCAACAGGTTCAAGGCGAATGGAGCACTAAGAATCTGAAGATACTCCCATATTTGCTGTGTGTGAAAGAATTGTGCAAGAAATTTGTCAAGATAAAATTCAAGCATATTCCTCGAGCTCAGAACGAGTTTGCAGATGCGTTGGCAACCCTGGCTTCTATGATTCAACATCCAGACAAGAACTATATAGATCCAATGAAGGTTAATGTGCAGGATCAGCCATCCTATTGTTTCTATGTAGATGAGGAACCGGATGGAGAACCTTGGCACTATGACATTAAGAGGAATCTCAGAGAAGAAGACTATCTAAAAGAAGTAAACAATGTTCAGAAGAGGATACTTTGGAGAATCACAAATCACTTTTTCCTAAGTGGAGAAATCCTTTATAGGAGGACTCCAGATTTGGGATTGTTAAGATGTGTTAACTCTCAAGAGGCAAACAAGTTGATTGAAGAAATACATGGGGGTACATGTGGATCACACATGAATGGTTTCACTTTGGCAAAGAAGATTCTACGAGTTGGATATTTTTGGATGACCATGGAAACAAACTGCATCCGTTTTGTGAGAAAGTGTCATCAATGTCAGATTCATGGTGATTTGATTCGGGTTCCACCGAATGAGCTAAATGTGACGAGTTCTCCTTGGCCATTTGCAACTTGGGGCATAGATGTCATTGGCCCTATTGAGCCAGCCATCTCAAATGGACACAAGTTCATTTTGGTAACTATTGATTACTTCACAAAGTGGGTAGAAGCATCTTCATACAAGTTTGTGACAAATAAGGTGGTGACAGATTTTGTTCGCAATAACATCATTTGTAGATTTGGGATCCCCGAGTCAATTATTACAAATAATGGAGCTAATCTCAATAGTGGCTTGATGCATGAGATATGCGAGAAGTTCAAAATTATTCACCGTAATTACACTCCTTATCGACCTCAGATGAATGGAAAAGTTGAGGCCGCCAACAAAAATATCAAGAGGATATTGCGGAAAATGACTGATAACTACAAGTATTGGCATGAGACTTTGTCATTTGCCCTCCTTGGCTACCGCACCACAATCAGGACTTTGACGGAGGCAACACCTTATCTTTTTGTTTATGGAACAGAAGCAATGTTACTAATGGAAGTTGAGATACCATCTTTGAGGATCATCCAAGAAGCTGAGTTAAGTGATGCCAAGTGGATGCAAAACTGGTATGAACAATTGATGCTCATTGATGAAAAAAGAATGAATGCAGTTTGTCACGGGCAACTTTATTAACACAGGATGGCCAAAGCTTTTAACAATAAAGTAAGATTGAGACAGTTTAAACCGGGACAATTAGTGTTGAAGCGAATATTCCTGCACCAAGATGAAGCTAAGAGGAAGTTTGCACCTAATTGGCAAGGAACTTACATGGTTCACCGAGTACTGACGGAGCTTTGATTCTAGAATAAATGGATGGTAAGATATGGCCAAAAGCTATCAATGCAGATGCGGTTAAGAGATACTACATCTAGAGGTTTCTATTTCATTTTCTTGTAATTTTTTTGTCATGTATTGGAACTACGTCTTGACTTGATTCCCATGGCGGGATACGTAGGAAATCCACATCGGATTTGGTGTTTTAATAGGTTTTGCAAAATTTCCTTTCTATGTAATATGAACTACGCTTGGCCTGATACCTTCAGCAGGATACGTAGGCAGCCTATATCGGCTTCGGTCACTTTATTAAGAATTTTTTTTTTCATTTCTCCATTTCTTTGTATGTAGCGAACTACGTATGGCCTGATTCCGTTCGGATACGTAGGCAACCCGAGGAGGGTTTGGCCCCTATATTTCAATTTTAATTATATCATTAGGTTATGTTTAGCTTGGTGCATTGACAGAATAGTGTGCATCCTATAGGAGGTTCAGTATCATTGGGACCAAAGGACAGCGTATCTCTTTCACAAAAAACTAGAACAATTTTTAAGGGCATCATTGCAAGAAGATATTAAGATATTTGAAGAGTATATGGTCAATCGAATCATCCGACAGAAGAAAGACTTCAGATAAAGGACGTTCGCTTTGTTTCATGACATGTCACAATTTGAAGTTCGACAATATTCTTTATTGCTATATATACGTATATAATTTTATCTTATTTTCAAATATGATTTTCAATCAAATGTTTTCTTTTTATTTATTTTCTTGTTTTCATTTAACCAAGATTTAAAATGGATGGAGGTTATGAGTCCAAGCAAAGCTGGAAGAAAGAAGTATGAAGAGCCAAAACTTCCAAGTCAACGCAAATCAACCTCCCCCAAAGCTTAAAATTTTTCTTTGAGTGCAGGTATGTCAGGATTAATAGAAGCTGAGAAGTCAATGACGTCTATAGCTTCGAAAAGACTATATGTCGAGTGGTTTGAATTATTTACTTATAAGTTTATGATTCGAAACTTATAAGTGAAGTTTTACAGAAGTTTCAAACATATTGATGCACAAAATTTTTTAAACATATTGCATATATTTTTGCTCTGCATGAATATTCTTAAATGCATTGCACAAATGCTTTCTGATATTTTCAAATGCACTGCATAAATGCTTTCAAATATTTTCAAGCGCACTGCACAAATGCTTTCTGATATTTTCAAGTGCACTGCATAAATGCTTTCAAATATTTTCAAGTGCACTGCACAAATGCTTTCTGATTTTCAAATGCATTGCATAATTGCTTTCGAATGTTTTCAAGCGCACTACACAAATACTTTGAGATATTTTCAAATGCACCGCACAAATGCTTTATATGTTTCGCACAAATGCATATTTTCAAATGCACTAATACTTTCAAGTATTTAAAAGGAATTCTACATGGCTTTCGATCGCTTTCTAATGCATTGCACGAATGTCCTTAGTTGATTGCATATATGCTTTCCAATATACTGCACAAACGCTTTACCAGAATGCATTGCTTTCAAAGACTTTCTTTTCATAAATCACTAGGCTTAAAAAGTTTCATTCTTAAATCATTTGGCTAAAAGCCTCATATCCATAATTTATTTGGTTAAGGCCCCATTTCATTAATCATTGCTGAAAAGCACCATTCCTCATGAATCATTGGCCTTAATTTTTTTTTCTTTTTTTGCACGGTTTTATCTCATTTAATCATTTCGGCTTGCAAGGCCGCATTTTCATAAATTCACATCCAGGTGGTGTTATTTCCATGTGTTTATCGCACCATGCTTTATGTTTAATATTATTAACTGTTTTGTCAAGTTTGAGTTCTGCAGGAGCTTTAGCACAATGTGGAACTTTATCTAAGCAGTGAACTGGGGCAATTTGTTGAGAAAGTTTAGCTTTCCAACAAAGGACAGAGGTCAACTTGGAACTCTGCTCGAGTCCACTCTCAAATACTCTCCTCAATCACACTAACCGGTAACATCATAATTCACACCGGGGTAAACTTTGATGCATTTGTTGGTCGGGAAAAAATTGGCTTCTACGTCAACTTCTTTGCCCAAAAACTCTTACAGCGTCTCTGGTCAAAGAGGGACAAGCTGTTGACACCCAATTTTGACCCTCCTTTCTTCTAATTTATTATTTTCGAGCTTCTAATTTAATAACATATAAAATTATCCTTTTTCACAACTATTTTTACTACTACAACTATTTATCTTCTAAAATTATTAGTTTTATTATCAAAATTACTAATATTACTTTTTATACCTCTTTTCCTTAAATAATCGATTGTCGTCAGTTTATTTCAAGTTTCGTATTTTATTAAATTAATTATAAGTCGATAGTTTTGTATCTTTATTTTATATAAGCGTAAAGTCATAATATTATTAGTGTTGTCTTGCTATATATTGTGTTAGTTATCAAGTTAGAAGCCATAAGTAATTTAAAAGAAGAAGGAAAAGGCCCACAATTCAGGCCAGCGTTTCAGCCCATTTGTTACATAAAAATCTGTCCGAAAGAAGTCCAAATTTCGGTCCAAAGCCTCCAAAAGAGACCCAAACATTTCAGCCGTTGTTTTATAACAAAATAGCCCAAAAATTCATCCCAAAAGCAATTTTTTCGGCCCAAATTTCGACCTAATCTTGAGAGAACAGCAACCGCCTGTCTCTTTTCTTCCCTCCCATTTTCAGAAAAACAATAAGGTTTGTCAGCCATTGACGACTCTCAACTACTCCATTTTCGTGATATATGCTTATCAATCACGTGAAGTCTGCAAGTCTGCCTAAAACTACCCCAAAAGTTCAATTTTTTTTTCAGATTTCTTTGACCAAATTGAAATTCAAAATTCCGCCCAAACTAAGAGCACTAATCTTCCACTGCTATAAATATTAGGTTTGGGACAGGCTTCAATAGGTTTTGGAGGTTGCCCTCTTCACCCACAAGTTTCATAACATTTTAAGTTCCTTCTTGATTCGTCCTTCTCGGAGCTTTCAATACTTTGTATTTTAACTTTCCCGAATTAATCTCGCTTTTATTCGCTAAAGGGTGTAGACCGGAGGCTCAAAAAATGCCCAGTTCGCTGCCCCAAAATAGGTCAGTGACCTTTAAATCTGATTGTTTTAACAAATTTATTTATTTATGTACATACGATCTTAAAAGTAGTGTTTTTTTTCCGTTTTGAGAGTGTGTTGCAGCTTGTTTGGGTGTAGGATTTAAGATCTTTCTTTATATGAGAGTTCTCTTATATGATTATGATTTCTAAAAAAAGGGTTGTTTTAAGTTCATTCGTTATAAAAACGAAGTCAGACTTAGGATGTATATATTTATCACTTCGTTTTGATTTTCTCTGGAAAGCATTGCTATAATTATTCATAATTTACATTATATTTGATTGTTCCCCTGCACTCTTAAATTGAAAGTAGCTAGCTCTAACAGATAGGAACAACTTGTAAGTAAATTTGTCATTAATATATTTAGTGTATGCTTGTATGTGTAAGCGATAATGTCCAAGTTGCTCAGATCATGTTTAGTCCTTTATGAAAGCTTATTCTGACGAGTTATTAGTGAAATTTTATGCTTCTTCAGTTGAGTTAAAGTACATGACTTTGTTTGCCAGTATTTGTGCCCCATTATAGACGCATGTTATTCTAGAATTTTGCTTTACAACTACATGATAATTTTATTCCGACTTGCGGATTATATCTTTAAGTATTTATTAGGTCAAAACTGATTCGACTTGGTTCAAATGCGCCTATGATTTTGTTTTAATTTACAGCAGAAACTTTAATGCATATTAGAAGTTACTCTATGTATGTTTGGTGTTGGGATAAGCATAGCTGTGTTAAAGAATTAATCTTTACCTTAAATATGTTTTTACATATGTTATTTGACTATGATACAAGAATTGATTTGTTTTATGTTTTAAGGATTAGAAATTTAGAAGTATTTGTTTATGTGGTTATGTGTGTGAGTGTTTCACTTTAATGTATTTGTCTTTCTAATTTTCTTTGTTACCTTTCTTTACATGTACACTCGGGAGCGTGTATGGAGTTGCAATATGACACCACCTCTATCCAAATTAGAGAAGCGACCAATCTTGCATTTAGCTCGTGTCTAGAATGATTCACTCATTCCAAAAGAAAATCCCGCACTTCCATCCTCATCTCAAAGCTTTACATACATATATGTTGTTATCTTTGACTAACGTTTCATACTTTCTTTTGGCACCTATATTTATGTTTTGTTTCAATTTATGTTTGAACTTTTATAAACTAACTAAGAACTTTAGCAAACCTAGTTTCTCACCTTCCCCTCCTTTAGATATTTGGTTTAATATATTAATTTGGCTTAGAATAATGACCTTTAAATTAAGTTCCTTTTGCTGCTTAACTCGTTTGTTGGTTTGAGAAAGCATAGTTTTGCAAAGAAGTTGGACCATTTTTCATAATGAATATGTATCAACCCTTAAACCATACTTTTTGATAAACTAAGGTCTTTAAAATATAACTTTTCTAACACTTTCCATAAATTTTTTTGAGGTTAAAAACAAAAAGTGTAAATTTCTGAACTCTACAGTGAAGCATTTTTTGTAAAAAGAATTTTAAAGGGGCAGTTTGTACGTGTTTTGTTTATACTTTAAGAATATAAACTTTATAAAATGTTGATATAGTAAAGCTTTAAAACACAACTCTTTTTGGGGAATTTTGAGTAGGCAAAATTTGAAAATAAAAGACTTTCAAGTGGTTAGAGATTTTTTATTCTTTATCAAGGCAAATGTGTGTATGATCTCTTTAACTGCAAGATTTCTTTTGTTAATTTAATTTCATGAAAAGATTTTATTTCTTAAACAAAAGCATTTGTATTGGCCACCTATTTTGAAAATAACAAATTATGCATATTTCTCAAATTCTTTTTCTCGTTAAAAAATCAAGTCTAAACTATTTCTAAAACATCTAAAAGTTAGAAAAGTGTCTTATTTCATTTTCGGATCTTTATAAAGTTAGTATATTTAAGATTTTATACTTTAACCTTTTTAAGGTTAACTTGTCATGGTTTAATTAATACTAATTTTCTCTTAGCTTTTAATGATTATTTTATTTTCTCTTTAATTAACCTAAGTTTGATCGGTAACCGTCTTTAATGGATCTTAGAGGATGCTTAACCCCTTCCCTTTAGGATAACTAGAACCCTTACCTAGAATTTCATGTTTAGTAGACCTTAATTGGAGTCAATTTTAGTATTGCTTAGTTAAATATTTAAGTGTCCTAATTCACCATAACTAATTATGTGGGGACTTCTTTAAGTAGTTAATAATTTGGAAATCACCAATATGTTGTACGCCGTTTGGACCTCGAGTTAAAATGGGGTATAACAGGTCCCCATAAAGGTAGGTCAGGTGGTAGGACAGTCGCTCAGGGTAGAGATGAGTAGGCTCACTTGTATGTAGCTCCAGGTGGAGGCTAAGGCAAATATGATTCTCTTATGCCATCAACCCACCTCAACCTTATATGATTTGGGCCTTACTTTTTCATAGGTACTTGTGTATTATGCTTCCCGTTTGAGTATGAGTTCGTAGTCTTTGGTTGCCCCCTTGCGTGTGTCGACCCTTATAGGTGAGTATTTAGTAGTGGATCAGGTGTTTCAATCTCGTTTGGTGACTATCCAGGGGCGTGGCACCTGGGATTACCTTATATTACTTGATATGTTGGATTTTGATATGATTAAGGATATGGACTGGTCATCCCCCAACTGTGCGGTCTTGGATTGATTTTTAAGAGCATTACCTTATGCCTAGTATTCCCTCGGTGGTGTGGTAGGGATCTTGTAGTCACACACCAATTAAAGTTATCTCATTTATTTGGGCTTGGAGGTTAGTGTCTAATGGTTGATTTTCTTATTTGGCTTATGTTAAGGATGTGAGTAAGGAGGTTCCTTCGGTTGAGTCGGTTACTGTTGTTCATGAGTTTGTGGATATGTTTCTTATTGACCTATATGGCCTACCCTAGAGTGTGATATTGACTTTCCTATCGACCTTGAGTCGGACACTCCTCCAATTTCTAGTAATCTAATTACATAGCCCCTACAGAAATCAGAAAGCTCAGTGTTAGCTTTATGATCTCTTAGGTAAGGGACTTATTCGGCCTAGCGTGTCGACTTGGGGTACCACCATCCCATTTGTGAAGAAAAAAGACAGATCCATGTGGATTTGTATTGACTGCATGCAACTAAATAAGGTGATGGTGATGACCCATTACCCCGTGCCTCAATTTATGATATATTTGAACAACTTTATGGTGCCGTTGTGTTTTCTATGATTTATTTGTGATTCGGTTACCATCAGTTGAGGATTAGTGTAACATACATCCCTAAGACCACATTTTGGATTTGTTATGACCATTACGATTTTCATGTGATGTCTTTTGGGGTGACTAATGCCTCTTCCGCCTTCATGCCCTTGATGACGCATGTGTTCAGGCCTGACCTTAATTCTTTCGTCATAGTGTTCATCGATGATATAATAATATACTCATGAAGCATAGGAGAGCATAAGCAACATTTGAAGATTATGCTCCAGACATAGAAAGATCAACTACTTTTTGCCAACTTCTCTAAGTGTCTGTTTTGTCTTTAGCATGTAGTGTTCTTGGGGTACTTGGTGTCCACGGATGGTATTATGGTAGATTCGGTGAGTATTGATGTTATTCATGATTGGGCTAGGTCCACCTCATTTATTGAGATTTAGAGCTTCGTTAGACTAGCAGGTGATAACACTCAAATTATAACAAAAATATAGGGTTAGAGCTTAGAGTTTTTTTAGGTTTAAGGATATTTTGGGTTTTTTTAGGTGTTTTAAGGGCTAAGTGTTTCTTAGGGTTTTTTAGCGTTTAGGGTTTAAGGCTTAGGGTTTTTCCTATTTTTTAGGTTTAGGGTTTACGAAATTTTATGATTTAGGGTTTAGCGCTTGGGGTTTTGTAGGAGTTTTGAATGGTTTTTATGGGTTTCTTTAGGATTTAGGGTTTCTTAAGGTTTAGGGTTTAGGGTTTCTTAAGGTTTAGGGTTTAGGGTTTCTTAGGATTTTAGGTTAGGGTTTAGGGTTAGGGGTTAGGGTTTTTTAAAGTTTACGGTTTTAGCTAATCACTAGCAATATAAATACCCAAAAATAGAGTCAGGTCGAATGCCACATGGAGTGATCTAAATTTAAGAATTCAATAAGGAGATTGAATTGCAAACCAATTCATTGTAGCAATTAGGACAAATGGGTGGATGATTCCACCAAATTTACTAAAACAAGGTTTAATCAAGTTAAAGACGATCTAGGGGTGTGTGAGTTTGTATCAACATCAAATAGGGGTACAAGTGCTTACTTAGTAATGCTAGACAAAAATGGATAGGATGGGTCATCAAAAACAACCCAAATCTTCTTCCGATCTCAAGGTGTTATGTCATATAATCTCCTTTTGGTCACATTATTGTGAAGATACAAACCAACCCAATATCTTATGAAATCTATCTTCCAAGAAGATTTCACAATTAGAAACGAAATTATAATTTCTCTTTCGATCAAAGTACAACAATCAAATCCACTTTGTAAATATTAAGCTATTTACCCACTTCAATTAATCTCTTTCAAGCATATATCAATTGAAGATCTAAGTTAGGATTAAGTTTTCATTCTTAACCTATAAATTGAACCCATGCTACATTTCTCAAACCGATGATTAAATAGTAGAGAAATAGAGCAAGACACTAGATCCCCTAAATTAGTTAACTTCCAACTCCATAATCACACCCCTAGAATTGAGGTTTTTGCCAAGCATCATAAAAGAGAAGGAAATTATACCAATTATGTTTTTAGCCATCAAAGTGTTGAAAATCAACAATAATCTTCAACACCCATTTTGAATCGAACTCTCAATTGTCAATTGTAAAATTGTTCAAAACCCCAAAACTCAAAAAAGTAAAGTTTCTAAATTAGATATTCAAAAGTTTATTTTCCAATCTGAAAAATCTACATTTTTTCTCTCCTTTGGGCTATTTATAATTTCCTAAAAATTAATCCAAAATTCCATGTGCAATCTGTTCGGCGACATTAGTCTGGCTCACCTACTTGATCGGCGGATCGTTGTTCTATTCTTTAGCTCACTCTTTCTTGACTCCCGTATTTAGGTGTTTGAACCCCATTTATCGAATCGCTAATGACCACCCTGTTCGCCTATTTTATCCTTTGAGTTTAGGCTAGTCTATTGTCACTTTAGGCAATGGATTTTTACCTTGCTCAACTACTTCGGCGAATCTTCATTTGCACCTTACGTTGCCGACCTACCTTATATATTCTTAGAAGTGAACATTGTCACTTTAGGCGAGGTCCATTCATGTTGGACAATCCGCCTACTGTGTTAGGCGTTCCTCAACTGAGGGTTTTTGTGTTAGGTGTACCTCAACTGAGAGTTTTCACTATTTTCAATGTTTTTGGCCTCCTTTTCATAGATTCATCCTTGCCTTGTCCTTTAGATTTTCTAGCTGCAAAGCATCAAAATATCATAAGGACATAAATTGGCATTAAAGACATTATTTGTTTAATTGAAAAGGCCTCAAATGAGTCAAAATCTCAGACTCATCAACATCCCAACTTAAGCTTTTGCTTGTCTTCAAGTAAATAAAGAACACGATCAATTCAACAATGGTATCTACAATAGTTCTCAATGTGAGTTAACATACAAGTGCCATCACAAGACTTCTAACAAGTACACAACATATCTCAATCATGCTCAAGAAACTTCAAATGATGACTATACAAAATCAATCCAAGCTTAATCTCACTCATGCTCCCTTATAATGAAAAACCATGCTTCAACAAAAGCATTCAAGTTCCCTCACAAAAAAATGATTCCATGCTCTCACAAAGCACATTATCAAAAAAGTTAGGAATCACTGCAAACTCTCACTCTCCGAGAGTGAAGTACATGCAAGTTTCATCCCATACAATCATCACACAACCCAGTTTTAGCAAGATCTCAAGGGTCTTCTTAGGCTTGTAACAGGACTGAGGGAAAATTTATGGTCAATTTGGCTCAGTGATTCCACATTTTCAAAGCATTATTATACTTATCTCCACTTCTTTGCAAGTTCTTTTCGTACTCTTTTATTTGGAGACTCAATCCTCAATTCTTTATTCAACTCATTGGAAACCCATTTTATTTCATCAAGAATTTCTTATTCAACCCATTTTCATGCTTTTATCATCATCTTTTTTAAATAAGGAGGGGTTCCTTGTTTTTGCTACAAACATCAAGGTTGAGTCTCACTTTTCTTTCTTCTTTTTCACTTGGCTTTCTTTCCTCATTTCCTTGCATACCCCCAACATAAGCTTTTGACCTAAGTTGGCTATTCAAATAAACCAATGCTTAGAAAAGGATTTGAGGGTTAAAAGCTAGGGACATATTTGGTTTGAGAGGTTTTAATGAGGCTGACAACAAACGGTATAGGCTCAAATGGTGCTAGGATTGTTGCACACCCTCACAATGTAGCCACAAATGGTATGAATATTTGGGTTCCCTCTAGAAATTTGTGCCAGAGATCATCTTTTGCATTCACCAAAGCTAAATTAGACTAACAACACAAATTCTAGGATACAAACATGATTTCAGGTAGGATCTCCCCACACAGGACACTTCAAACACAATAGTATTACATAACTCTACAAAATTAAGAAGCTTGCGTGCAATGTTCATTGCAAGACTCACATCAATACACAACTAGTCAACACAAGTCTAAAATATCATTCAAAAGTAAAGCAACATAGATTTCTTTTTGCAACACTAACACCATCATATTTCTCATCAAGATCACTATCCAAGACATCGATATTGGACAAGATCGATCCTCAAATATCAACAATGAATGCACAAGCTCATCAATCATTTCATCAATCCAAAAATCTTAGGGCAATTTATAAAAAGACAAAAATGAAACAAAAAATCAAAAGCCAATTGTAGTATAACCAAATTTCCTGAAAACATAATCATAAGTATCAAAATACAAATAAAAAAGGGGATTAGGCATATATGCCCTCAACCCACAAAAAAGACAATAGCAGTGTTCTCAATGCTGAAATAAACGTACTCTAATGAAGTTGGTAAAATGTTCCCTTTACAGGCTATGCGTGTGAAGAACTCTGGTCCGTGGCTCGATAGCAGTAGCATTATCTCAGCCAATAGTACCCGACATATCTAGAGGAGGAGTCAAGAGTGTAGCATCAACCGAGGAGTCAGTGACCGACACATTGGGATGAGGATGAGATGAATACGAATGACATACCCCACTAGTGCCTATCTCAAAGGTCTCTAGATGAGATCTCTCTAATGGATCCTACACAATTGACTCCTCTAAACCTTATAGCTCAAATAACGCCTTTGCACTCACCTTCTCATCATCATACATGAACTCATCCTCATCAGTCTTAGTAGAAAAATACTCTTCCCTCATCTGATCAGACTCATCAATAACTGGTAGCCCAGTTGACCCTATCGACCCATCTCATCTGGTCACAATCGGAGGCACAACTGTGGGAATTTTGGGCAATGGTGAATCACCCCACAACATAGAAATATCCATGAGCTTCAATTGATCTACGTCCACCTGCAAAGCAATTAGCGCACCTTTTAAACCTACCAACTCAACAAAACTACCCTCACACTTCTTATGATCCTCAATCCTAGTGGTAAGGTTATCAAGCCATTCATCTTGAGAATACATCGTCCCTTTATGGCTCACAATCTCAACCGTAGGGGATACAAAACAGCCTCAATAGAGTCATACATCATCCTAGGAAACTTCCTCTAAAGGAAAGATGCCTTAACATCCATTAAATGTGAAATGTTTCTCATTTGATATACCAAGGCCTAAGTCAATGGAGTCTGATATGTAAGGGGAGGTGCAGTAGGGGTAGGGAGAGCAGAAGGCACAAATGGAGTAGGCGTGATACTTGAGGGCTCCACAATAGAAGTGGGATAAATAACATCTGACTCTAGGGTAGTGGATCGACTACCATTGTGGTGTCAGCTGGCGGCAACTTTCTTCTGGCCGCGTCATCTCTCAAATAATTAGCCTCAATCCTCCGTATATCACTGGATGAGGCAAAGGTCACTCTCACATCCGTCCTTTCTCTAAACATACCTCTAGCTGCCTTACACAACTGGGTGATCAAAATAGGGAAGGGTAATAAAGTTTTCTCTTGCTTTGCCCGCATGAGCATGTCTTTAATCATCTGGCCTATATGCACCTCTTCATAATCAATAATCGTCCCCACCAAGACTACTTTTAGGTGTCAGAGGATTGACTCATTTTGTGATTGCAAGAGGTTTCTATTGATGAGCCCAAACTAAAAATGAGCCACTACATTAATGCCCTTTTTGTTTAAAAAAAATTAACATGTCAGCCATCCAGGGGGAGTAAAATCACAAATCAAGGGTGCCAACCACCCTTTTCAAGTCATCTAACTTGTGCTTCATTCGAAACGTGTACATATCTGCCCATTCCGAACATATCATTGTTCCCTGCCTTGCCACACTTCACCATTCTACCCTAGACCTCAACTTTCTCCAAAGGTCACCAAATCATGCCTTTCATTTCTTGGAAAGTGCCTTGGCATAGGCTTTATAGAATTCCCGAACCCATGCTGGGACATATGGAGGTCAAGTGCTGAAACCTGTGAAATTTTACCGTCTCCCAAATGGATAGGTAGTCACTCATGACCCCGTCTCTATATAAGCGACACTCCTTCAAAATGGTGCACTCTATATCTTTTTTCAACCTATTTAGTGCTCTCAAAGCTATCACCGAAAGTATCGTCAAAGGTATATTATAATTTGGGTCCTGAATCATTTTAGAGTGGATTGTACTCCTCTTTCTTAAGAATACCTTCTTTACCATATTAGGATCCAATGAACCCTTCGCTACATTGTCACCCTCATCATTAGTCCAAGTGTAACTGAGTTGGGGTTCTTTAGGGTGAGAGGATGAAAAAGTGCTTTTATCTCCTAAGGCCCTCTTTTTTCTATTATCAGTCTCAACAACCTTCTTTTGTTTTTTGTCATTCACACGCTTAGAAGTGCACATAATGACTTTTTATTATTCTGAGGGCTTATTTATTTCTACCCCCTTTTTCTTTTTGTGTAGGGGTTGAGGAGGAGGCTCAAAATCTGATGGATTTGTCCTCGTAGTGATTGGAAACTTTAGTCTAGCCATTTCCTATAAGGCACAACATTGGAAAGCAAGCATCAAGTAAAGATTAGTTGAAAACAATTGCAAGAATATCACAGATGAAATTATTGTCTTGAGGCTTGTTGAATGGGTAGGCAGTTTGGCTAATAGGTTAGGCGAGCTTAGACGAGCTCCCCAAAGTTGACAACGGGACATTTTATGACATACAATTGACCAAGCTAAAACGTGATATAAGAAGGTTAGAAAACATACTTCATAAAACATGGTCAATGCAATCTAACATCTTTAAAACATTTGAACACATATGAGATACTACTTGAGTGACATTAGTTCATTAGTAATGTGGGAAGTAGACTTAATCAACATGGAGACCATGTGAGCTATAACATGATCCCCCGGTGTCTCCCACACCAAAAAGGGTTTTCCTACTTGCCAAGGTTAGGACCATGAGTTTCTAGCTTAAGTGGATCCACTAGCTAATGTCTATCTAGACAATTATCCTATGGGGGCACATAGGTAAGGGATAAGGAGATTGCTTCTAGAAACCCGACTTCTAATAACGGGAGAGCTTCTCATCTCAATATCCTCTCGGTGCTAAGCATAAATCCCATGGAATAGTTATTTCTTACTTATTCTCATTATCCATGGAAGGGCATGTCATCTTGCCAATCCAAGCTAAGTTTCATTAGGATAGCTCCTTGTTTTTGATTCATTTAGGTGAGAAAACCTTTCAACCTTAGAATCCTTATTATGTGAGAAAACCTTTCATAGTCATGTTTGCATGTGTTTATGAGAATATCCTTTCAACAACACAACAACAACATCATCATTATACTTTACTCTCAAAGCATCCTTAAACCATTTACATAGGTTTCATAAGAACATTCATAAACTCATACTTTGCCCTTTCAAGGTTCAAAGCCTACTTTCAATCACCACATCTAGAAATCAAGGATTAGATAGGGATTTCATCATAAATTCTTGTAATTCTATCACTTCATGCTTTAGTTCATAAAACTCCTGTTTCATAACCAACAACCCACATCATATGATCATAATTTGAAAAACATGGGGGTTCACAGGGGAAATATCATAAAATCATAGTATTTCATCAATTCAAGCATATGAGATCATAATTAAATCATTTAAATCAATTATCAAGAGATCCCATGGTAATTGAAGAAAACCCTAACATAATTGAGAATTTCTACCTTTGAAAATAGGAGAATTTGGGAACTCCATGGATGAAAACTGTCATACCTCAAGTCCAAATGCTTATCTTCAATGGAGGAATTGAGACTTGCTTTGAAACCCTAGGTTGAATCCTTCTTCTTCTTCAAGTTCTAGAGAGAAATATTTTGGAGAGGAGAATTGATCTTATTTTGTGATTTTGGAAGAATGACTTGAATGAGTTGAGTTTGGGGGTTAAAATTCTTATATAGGGGTCTTAGACATATGCAAAATGACGTAGTATAGAGAAAAAATAATTAGGAAAATACCTAACTACCCCTTAAAATAAATGTTAACCGTCGACCACGACCCTCGATTGACGGACCGTGGACTGACCTATGGTCCATCATGCATGATTGTCGACTGGGTTAGAGACTTGATTCCGGGGTCTTGAACCATGGGTCCTCAACCACAGACCGTGGTCTGACCGACGGTCCGTGGTCCACTTCATGGACCGTGGTTGGCACCTGCAACATCTGAAAAATGGTTACTTAGCCCTACCTAGAATCCGAGGTGTTACACACTAGTTGTCAAACCCCTGAAATTTTCTCTAATTATTTTGATAATTTCTACTTCTACAAATGATTAGAACACACTTTTTACTTCATAATTGAATTCTCTACCGTATCATTCCCTGTGGGATCAACCCCAACTCTTTGTAGGGTTTATACTTGATTGTGACCGCCTACGCTTAGAATTGGATGAAGTGTAGTTGAGCGTTATCACTAATCGTAAATGACACAAATCTTCTTTCGATATCAAGGTATCATATCATAGAATCTCCTTTCAGTCTCATCCACGTGAAGATACAAATCAACCCAATACCTTACGAAATCTCTCTTTTGAGCAGAATCGGTAATCAAAAACAAAACTAAAACTGCTATTTTGAGAAAACTACAACAATCAAATCCAATTTGCAGGTATAGGCTATTACCCACTTCAATTAATCTCTTCCAAGCATCAATCAAAGATCTAAGCTAGGATAAAGTCTGCAAATTTAACCTATAAATTGAATCCATGTTAAATATCTCAAATCTATGGATAAATAGTAGAAAATTAGAGCAAGACACTAGACCCACTAAATTAGTTAACACCGAACTCCATAACCACACCCCTAAAATTGAGGGTTAGCCAAGCATCATAAAAGGGAAAAAATGATATCAATTATGTTTTTAGCCATCAAAGTATTGATAATCATCAATAATATTAAATACCAACTTTGAGTTGAACCCTCAATTGTCAATTAAAAAAGTGTTCAAAACCCCAAAATTCAAAAAATTAATGTTTCTAGAATATATATTCAAAAATCTATTTTCCAATCTGAAAAAGTTGCATCTTCTCTCTTCTTTGGGCTATTTATAATCTTCAAAAATTAATCCAAAATTCCATGCGTGACCTATTTGGAGAAATTACTCGGGCTATCCTATTTGATTGGTTGATCAACATTCCGTTCCTTAGCTCACCCTTTCATGGCTTCAAGCTTCAAGTGTTTGAACCTCAGCTGGCGAACTCAATTAAGTCAACCTTTCACATTAGGTGAATCATCGTGACCTACTTGTTCGCCTATTTTAGCCTTCAGTTTAGTCCAACCTCCTATCACTTTAGGCAATGTATTTTCACCTCTCCCAACTACTTTAGTGAATCTCCATTTGCACCTTACGTCACCGACCTACCTTAAATATTCTCAGAAATGAACACTGTCACTTTAGGTGATGTCCAGTCATGTTTGGCCATCCGCCTACTGTGTAAGGCAATCCTCAGCGGAAAGTTTTCACTCTTTTCAATGTTTTTGGCCATTTTTTCACAGATTTATCCTTTCCTTGTCCTTTAGCCTACAAAACATCAAAATATCATTAAATAAGGACATAAATAGGAGTTGAGGACACTATTTATTTAACTAAAAAGGCCGCAAATGATTCAAAATCTCAGACTCATCAGCGGGCTACTATAGACGATTTATGGAGGGTTTCTCCGTTTTGGCAACATTTTTGACCAAGTTGACTTGCCTTGATGCTCCATTTATGTAGTCTGAGGAGTATGCGTTAAGCTTTCGAAAGTTCAAGGAGTTTTTACCACCACTCATGTATTCACTCTTCTAGTTAAGGGTGAGGGCTTCACGGTATATTTTGATGCATCTAGCATTGGTTTGGGTTGTGTATTGATGCATCAACGCTGATTATAGCTTATTCATTGAGTCAACTTAAGCTAAATGATCCTTAGCGCATTTATATGGCTAATTACTAAGAATTACCCGCATGTATCTTATGTTTTGAGAGTAATCTTTATGCTATTTACTATGGTTTGATGAATATTGCTATGATTGCGCACTAAAATACATGATTATCAAATGCAGATGTTTTCGAGGGAGTTTGAGCACATATGAGTTGGAAAAGGAGAGCACACATAAATTTGGGCTGAGGTGGAAGGCTGGCGTGCCGCCCCATCCCTAAATTTTTAAGACCCTAGTGCTGGCGTACTGCAAGCACGCTATGCCAACTTGGGAAGTACTGTAAGGCAGTCCTGGCGCTATCCTGGTGCGGTTCCCCTAACAAAATAGAACCTTAAGCTTCTTTTGTATGGTTACTTTTTCCTTTTCAAGTGCAAGATCATGGAACAAAGAGTCATCTTAGGTTTCAATATTTTACTATATCATTAGTCATGAAATACATGAAAACAATCTTGTTTATGTTTTTGAGTAGTATGAGTGGCTAAAAGCCTTTATTTTGGGACTGTAGCTATGGATGATTATTGAACATCATTCTTATGGATGAATTTGGTTATCTTATAAATTACTTTTGTATTATTGATTTAGTATTTTAGCATGATCACCATTGAGATAAATTCATTGTCTACCATTGAACTCGAGAGACGAATAGGGTGATAGAACATAGAGTACAAGGAGCACAATCTTTTTTGCATATCACTTGTTAGATATGTGTTAAGGATTGACACCCACAAAAGGTCGTGCTCGGTTACAAAATTGGATAAAAAAACAATGCTTAACAATTGAGTCTGTCTATCTCCACTCAATGATGTAGTTAGACAGTCAATTGGGGTAGGGGGTTAGAGGTCGAGAGATTATAATCATAATATCAAGCTTGTAAATCAGTAATTTGATAACCTTATGAAATCCATGAAAGCTTGTGATGCATAAATTCTTAGTATACTACAATCTTGGAATTGTCCCCATTACTGATTAAATACCGAAATTAAAGTTTTTCGTTGTTAGTTACTTTGAATTCTTAAATATTTGCAATCGTAGTAGTAATAACAAAAATCAACTCTTTCAAATAAACTTGTTTAAAACTGTAGATTTAGTTGAGGTAATATAAATTGATAGTAAGTCCTTTGGGTTTGACAATCTAGCTCTAAAAGAGCCACAATATGACCTGCACAACTGCGTACACTTGCATGTGCATTTGGGAGCAATAATTTTTTATTGATAATGTCGAGGACCTTAGAATTAGTTTATATTTGATTCGTCAAAGTCTATTTATTACTCTTCAGTCTTTAAAACTTGATCTTGGTTGTTCTTTCTTACAGGTAACTCAAAACAGTATGCAGGAGCAAAGAAGGGAAATTGTGGAGCCATTGCTAGAACCTGAATGATATCTTCATCAATAGTGAGGGCTAGCGGCTCTATTCCCTGTTTAATAGGTTGAAATATTCATAGAGGAGAATTCCAAAGAAGAACTTCTTGAAGAATAGGAAGAGACAAAAGTAGTAATGGCAGACCAGTTTGAGATGTGGCAGTCCCACTTACCACTAAGTTTAACATTTGTACCAAGCCCTTGTTGGAATGCTTTCCAAAAATGTGAAGTAAATTGAGTAACCCGATCCGAAATGATAGACAAAGGAACCCTATGCAAATTCACTATTTCCTTGATGTACAACTTGACACAGTCTTCCGCCGAAAAAGAAACCTTGACAGGAATAAAGTGGGCTGATTTAGTCATCCTATCAACAATGACCCAAATAGAATCATGTTGCCTTCGAGTACGAGGCAAACCCACAAAAAAGTCCATATTCACCTCCTACCACATCCAAGTAGGAATATTTATATCTTGGAACAAACCTCTGGATTGTAGGTGTTCGGCATTAACTTATTGACAATTCAGGCATTTGGCCACAAAACCCGCTATATCCTTTTTCATGCCATTCCACCAATAGACTTCCCGTAAATCATGGTACATCTTGGTGGCTCCCGGATGAATAGAATACCGCAAACCATGAGCCTCTTCTAATATTCGCTCTCTTAGGTCATCAACATCCGAAACACATAATCTACCTTGGTACCTAAGCACCCCATCTCCCCCTTGGGAGAAAGCCTCAACGGACTTGTTGAGAACCGATTCTTTTAACTCCATCAAAATAGGATCAAGGTGTTTCTTAGACTTTACATCAACCACAAAGGATGATTTGGAGCTATGATGGGCCATGAATCCACCCTTAGTGGAATCCACTAGTTGAACACCTAACCGGGCCAACCTATGCACATCACGAACCAATTCCTTCTTCTCATCTTCTACATGAGCCACACTACCCATGGACAATCTACTTAGGGCATCCACAACTACATTAGCTTTGTCGGGGTGGTAAAGGACACTCATGTCATAATCCTTCAAAAGCTCTAACCTCCTTCTTTGTCGGAGATTCAAGTCTTTTTAGCTAAACACATATTGAAGACTTTTGTGGTTGGTAAACACATCTACATGGACCCCATATAAGTAATATCTTCATATTTTCAAAGCAAAAACAATCACTGCTAATTCAAGGTCATGAGTCGGGTAATTCTTCTCATGAACCTTGAGTTGCCTTGAAGCATAGACAATCACTTTACCATGTTGCATAAAGACACATCCCAAACCCACTCAAGAAGTGTCACAATACACTACAAACCCATTGGTACCCTCCGGTAAGGTCAACACCACAGCGAAGGTAAGTCTATCTGTCAATTCTTGGAAGCTTTTCTCACAAGCCTCCGACCACACAAACTTAGCTTTCGTTTGAGTTAAAGTCGTCAATGGAGAAGCAATGGAGGAAAAACCCTAAAAACATCTTCTATAATAACCGACCAAACCCAAAAAGCTTCTAATATCAGTAGGAGATAGAGGTCTAGGCCAACTCTTGACTACATCCGTCTTCTTAGGATCTACCTCAATACCTATGCCCGACATAATATGACCAAGGAAGGCAACCGACCTTAGCCAAAACTCACATTTACTAAACTTAGCATATAATTGGTGGTCTTTAAGGACTTACAACTCAATCCTCAAATGCTTCATATGATTACCCTCACTACTTGAATAAATCAAAATATCGTCAATAAAGACGATTACAAACGAATCAAAATATTGCCTAAATACCCATTCATTAGATCCATCAATGCTGCCGGGGTATTTGTTAGACCAAAAGACATGACTAGGAATTCATAGTGACCAAATCTTGTTCGGAAGGCCGTTTTAGGAATGTCAACCCTCTCACCCTTAGTTGGTGATAACCCAACCTAAGGTCAATCTTCGAAAAGTAACTCGCCCCTTGGAGTTGGTCAAATAAATCGTCAATTCTAGGGAGAGGGTATTTATTCTTTATAGTGACCTTGTTCAATTGGCGATAGTCTATACACATCCTAAATGACCCATCCTTTTTCTTTACGAACAATACCGGATCACCCCATGGAGATATGCTTGATTGAATAAAACCCTTGTCTAACAAGTCTTTGAGTTTCTCCTTCAATTCGGCCAGAGCGATCCGATAAGGAGGAATGGATATGGGTTGTGTATCCGGCAAAAGATCAATGCTAAAGTCTATTTCCCTTTCGAGAGGAATGCCGGGAAAGTCATTGAGAAAGACTTCCGGAAATCCCCTCACTACGAGGACCGACTCCAAATAAGGAGTCTCGGACTCAAGATCCATAACCCTAATAATATGATACATGCACCCATTGAAGATCATTTTTCTAGCTTTTAGACATGAGACAAAATGACCTCTAGGAATAGAATTCCCCCCTTTCCATTCTAAAATTGGCTCTTTTGGAAAGCATAACATGCATGCAACCAATCCATGCCCAAGATTACATCAAAATCAAGCATGTCTAATTCTACCAAATCAACCAAAGTGACTCTATGAGACAAATAAATAGGACAACTCCTATAGACTCTTTTAGCCACTACTGAGTCACCAACCGGGATAGACACCGAAAAAGGTTCTTCTAATACATCTGGGAGTATCTCAAATTTCATAGCTACTAAAGGTGTAACAAATGATAAGGTGGCACCGAGGTCTAATAATGCATAAACATCAATAGAAAATACTTGCAACATACCGGTAACAACGTTCGGGGAACTCTCTTGATCACTTCAGGATTAGAGGGCACAAAAATGATTCTTCTTGGGAGCATCAGAATTTGAGCCACTAGGAGGGACTTGCTTGCCCTCTCTCCGTTGAACTTTAAGCATGGGACAATCTCTTACCATATGACCACTCTTTCCACAATGGAAACAACCATCCGTGCCAACAAGGCACTTCCCCTCATGTTTCTTGCCACACTTGGCACAAGTAGGTCTTGTCAGGGAAGATCCACCACTATTGCCTCCTTGAGGCTTAGGGTTAGACACCCTATCTTTCTTGACCCTTGGAGTGCTAGAAGAGCCTTGATTGGAGAACCTTCTCTTGAACCTTGGTTTACTTTGACTCTCAAACTTACCCTTGGAAGAATTCCCATCATCGGTCCTTGCCTTCTTCACTTACCTATTCTTTTTCCTAAGTTTTGTCCCCTATACTTGTTGAGCATAAACCATTAGACGTGAGATGTCCATATCATTATGTAGCATTGCCGCACGACATTCTTCTTCAATCAACTCGGACACTCTGATCACAAACCGACTCATCTCATCTCTCAGATTTGACACCAAGGACGGAGCATATTTGGACAACTTAGTGAATTTAAGAGAATATTCTTCAGCACTCATACCTCCTTGATGAAGGTTGATAAATTCCTCCACCTTTTCTTCCCTCTTTTCTCGTGGAAGTAACTTATCAATGAATGCCTTCTTGAACACTTCCCAACTTATGAGACCCGCCCTTATAGGCCTATTATCCTTCCATTGAGTATACCATACTTGGGCCACATCCTTAAATTGGTAGGCGGCTAGTTTGGCTTTCTCACTAGAAGTCACCCCCATAGAATCAACTATCTTATAGATCTCATCCACAAACTCTTATGGGTCTTCATCCACTTTGGAACCAAAGAACATAAGAGGGTTCATCCTTGTGAGGTCTCTCAATGTTGAAGCCATGGTACTCATATTAGGGTTTACCCGAGGCCCAACATCGAGGTTGGCTTGGGCCGTTATAGCTTGGGCTTGAGTGGTGACGACTTGAGTTTGAACCGTTATGAGTTGAGTCAATGTTTGGAGAGCCGCCCTTATTTCCACATTAGTCATAGCCCCTTCATCATTAGGATCTTGAGGACCTTAAGGAGCTTGGGGAGGAACTCCTTCATTCACATTCTCCTCTTCTGTCCTCCTTGCATTCGCCCTTCTTGTATTCAAATCCTATATACACAAGAAAAGGGTTAGGAAAAAGGACTTCATAGAGTTAAACTCTAAGGCACGACCAAAGAGTAATCAAAAGAAGTGAAAGTTCCTAAGCATCTTATAGCCTCTCATTCATAAGTGTGGTGTGCTTCACACTTATGAACAAGACTCTACTAGACGTGGTTTATGAGACATCAACCTAAAAATCATCCCAAACCGTATGGTCTGATACCAAGTTTGCCATGACCTAGGGGGTACCCCCTAGACGTAAAACGCTGTACTTGACCCCGAAAGGGTCTCATACAAGCCCTTAGAATATTATTAACATAAGACATGGTAATGATGCATAAAAATTTAAAACTTTTACAATAGAAGTCTTTCCATAAAAGAAAATCATAAGAGTCTAGACCTTGTCTCATACACCATCTAACACAATAGAGTACAATCTTAGGGACATGTCCCTTTTACATCAATAGTCTTGAAAATAGAAAGTACAATAGAAAGCTAGAAATGGATAATCCATCCTCAAACTTGAGGACTCACCAACCTTAGGGAATAGTCAACCCAAGCTTCAGTTGAAAGGGAAATGCGTCTCAACGAATGGAACCTACACTTAGAAGAAAATGTAAAGAATATGGGTTAGCACAATTAATTGTACTAAGTATGGATCCATGCATAAAAATCCTTAAAACATGCATAAAAGGGACATTTAGTTGAAATCATGGCTTTTTCAAGTTTAAAAGCCATCCTGCACATTTAGAGTAATTACAAAGTGAAATTATACCATAAGAAATCCTAGGCTACCAGAATCATGCATAACTTATCTTGACCTCATCCATAGTTAACACTCATAGTCAAAGAGACATTCATGTTCTTAGTTCACAGTAAAGGAATTCACTCTTACATCAATTCATATCATGCATACATAGATTCATAGATCATCATGTCATAAGTAAACCAC
The DNA here is from genome assembly GCA_036250505.1 of Solanum acaule. Classification (NCBI taxonomy): domain Eukaryota; kingdom Viridiplantae; phylum Streptophyta; class Magnoliopsida; order Solanales; family Solanaceae; genus Solanum; species Solanum acaule. Next base: position 2,276 of record JAJOOR010003883.1, on the reverse strand, counting down.
ACCATAACCTCTCTATAAGTCTACTAGTGCAATGTACAAGTGACGTCCCATACCCCCACTCATACTAAGCAAGCTTACTAAGAAGTCATGGATATAACTCATATTCATGTTCATGTTCATGTTCTTATTCATGGTTCATGTTCATGGTTCGTAGTCATGGTACATATTCATGTAAAGCTTACATTAACTCATAATGCATCATGTCATCAAGCACATAGCACAATCACTCTCAAAGCTTACTTGTGCAATGCATACGTGGAGTCCCATACCCCCACTCAAACTAAGTAAAACCCCTTAAGTAATCATAGCACATGACTCATATTCTTGTTCATAGTTCATATTATTGTCCTTGTCATATCATGGATCATGTTCTTGTCATGTAGGGAAATATAGCCTTAACCGACATAGACCATGTGAGCTACATGGAATCCGGTGTCATGAACCCACACTGAAAGAAGTGTTCTACTTCCCTAAGGTAGAACTAACATGTTTAGCTTATAGCTGGATCCACTAGCTAAGGACCTATGTGGGCACATAGTTATAGGATAGGGAGATTGCTTCTAGAAACCCGAACTATTTGAGGTATAAGGTTTCCATCTCATGATCCTATCTACTCGGTGCTAAGCTTAATTCCCTTTAATAATCATGTTAAGTCTTTACTTTATATTCATGTTCATGGAAGAATTCCTAGCACTCAAACCATCATAGTATCATGGTAGCTCTTGGATTCTTTAGGTGAGAATGGCCTTTCACTCTTAGAATCCTTAGTATGTGAGTAAACCTTTCACATCATGTTCCTAGTGTTTCATGAGAATGACCTTTCAATCAATACAACATTAATATCATAATCACAGTCCTTTCATGCATGGTCTTGTGTAAGGGTGTAGGGGAGAAAGATATTTCATCAATACCACCAATACACAAAAGTCATATGATCATCATTACATAGGTGAATGATGAGTTCATATAGAATTTTCATCAACATATACAAACCCTAGCAATTTTCCCTTCAAGGCTATAAATCACATTCAACCCTAAATTCTTGAAATCACTACATTATATAGGGGAAATCATGATTCAATAACTTAATTCATGTAAACAAAATCAATTGTCAAGCTTCCGTGATCAATCAAGTCACACCTTAGTTCACAATTTAGGAAGAAAGGGGAATCATGGGTCCATAGGAGATTTTAATCAAAATCCATCAATAATACATTAATCCAACCATAAATCATCATAATCAATCATAATAAACCATAATTAAACAATTGAAATCGTTTTGGAAGAAGACCCATGATGTAGATTGAAAACCCTAGATTTTGAAGTCTTAAAAACATAGTTTGAAGGAGCTCCTTGGGTGATAGCTACCTAAGTATGAAAAGCATCCATACCTTAGCTTGATTTCCACAAGAAATTGAAGAATAAAGGATGGTTTTTGGATCCCCTAGCTTGACCTTGACTTGGTTCTTCAATGGAGTCCTTGAGAGAGAATTTTTGGGAGAGGAGAGTTGGTTTTGAGTCTTGTGAGTTATGATGTGTTAAGTGGAGTTTAATGACTTAGAAGTATTTGTATAGGTCTAAAATAACTAATAATAACCGTCCCAACCCTTAATTAATTGATTTAGAATTTACGAAACTACCCCTCACTTGGCCGAGCTCAAGACAACTTTTGCAGACCCCATCCATAAACCCCACCTACACGGCGTGGATGGACCCACATACCATACTAGTCACTCGTGGGTTGGGTATGAGGCTGTTCTTTTGGCCTTGGTCTAGGCCTCACTCACGAGCCCTCACCTATGGGGCGTGAGTTGGTCCATGGACCGTACTATATACAAGCGTGGTTTGTGACTGAAACTTGGAGCTTTGGGGGAGTTTGGGGGAAAACTAAGTCTTGAATCACGACCTCCCACCTATGGGGTGTGAGTTGGTCCATGGACCGTACTATATACAAGCGTGGTTTGTGACTGAAACTTGGAGCTTTGGGGGAGTTTGGGGGAAAACTAAGTCTTGAATCACGACCTCCCACCTATGGGGTGTGAGTTGGTCCATGGACCGTACTATATACAAGCGTGGTTTGTGACTGAAACTTGGAGCTTTGGGGGAGTTTGGGGGAAAACTAAGTCTTGAATCACGACCTCCCACCTATGGGGTGTGAGTTGGTCCATGGACCGTACTATATACAAGCGTGGTTTGTGACTGAAACTTGGAGCTTTGGGGGAGTTTGGGGGAAAACTAAGTCTTGAATCACGACCTCCCACCTATGGGGTGTGAGT
>JAJOOR010003882.1:0-92347 GCA_036250505.1 Solanum acaule | reverse complement strand
TAATGACTCGCAAATATATACTCTCGTCAGTTTCATGACATCAAATGCTGAAGAAGAAGCCTAAAAGTTAACAACACATCTCGGGTAAAAATACATGAGCTAATAGACATAGGGCCTCCCCTGATATTCGATCTGAATAACGTAAGGCACATCAGGAAAAAGATTACCCAAGAAGAACTTACTTTTGAAAGTTGCGGACTCCATTTAGGAAGTTGAGTAATCATGAATTCTCTATCCATTGTGAAATTGAGCAAAGTTAATTTTAAAATTATTTTCTAAGGTTCCTGATTCACAAATTAGGCCTGTGATTGGAATATTTGGATTCTCAATTTTTTGTCTGCTTTACTGTACTTGTATTTGTAAGAAAAGATTGGCTGACAGTTGTGTAAATGATTCCAGAATCAGGATCAAAAGTTTATTTGCCCATTTAGTTACTTGACCGTGTAAAAATTTCTACACCATTGATGGATATTAGTTAAACTCATATTTTTGTCCACACTTCAAGTGAGATAAAAATCTTGGAATTATTATCCCGGATTCGAATGCTAAAATGACACATTTATCCTATTTTATAACTTTTCTCTGAAACAAGTTCAAAATTTAAAAAGAGTAATAATTTTCTCTGATTCTTGCTCAAAGTTGGAATAGAAAACCTAATTTGCATCTTTATAACGTGTTACTACCTCTCTCTCTTTTTCAGTGTTTTATTTTCTTAAGAATTGTATCCTTCCTTGGTTTCTTTGATGTCTGATCAGAGGCCTTTGAATAGGATGAAGAAGACCTTATTTTACAATTTCTTTCCATCTAAAGTTGAAGAAGAAGCTTGCAAAGTTAACAACACACAATATGTAGTGACTCGAGAACTAGTGGAGATAAATGACTTATACCCTGCCCCAAAAATTGATCTGCAAAACGCATGGAAGATTAAGAAAAAGATTACCCATGACGATATCATTGTAGGAATGCTAATGATTCCAATTTTTTAGATGTTTGAGTACATCCTTTGATATTGAACTTTGGACATGGCCAAAAGTTTAGAGAACAACTACAATGTGTGTTGACATATGTGATGTAACTGAGGGGAATGTCCCTAAAAAGTATGAAGGAGAAAGTGTTTGGTTAAGGAAGGTGTACAATGTGATTTTTCTCTTTGGTGCAGCGAATTGTTCAAGGGTTGCGGATTGGGTGAAGGTGATGAAATTGGGCTTTATTGGGATCCTAGATCTTCCAATTTAGTGTTCAAATTGCTTTCTCAGGTTGACTCTTAGTGGAAAGGTCCAGTAATTTAGGACCAGAAACAACATACTATCATAGTCTTTGGTTTAGTATGAATCTTTCATATAATTGTAATAGTTGAAGACATAATTATAAAATTGGAATTCTTGAAGTTCCCAATTCAGTCTATGTAATTCCCTTTTTGGACTTGTGTTTTCATTCCCTATATATTATTATAGTGCTCTTTTAAGTTTGTGTAATAGTTTAAATAGTTTTGATGTTCTTTGCCAACCTAGAAATGAGCTTAATGTGAGAAATAAGTTGATATACTCACAAAAAATGCCTGGAAATTAGGATCTAACATGACCTAATTAAGGACCACATTTCGCACATAAACTCAATGGTAGAAGATTACCTCTTAATCATCATAGTGAATCTTTAAGTTGATGGATTTCATACAATTGAGTGTAGTAAATAAGTGATCTATAGAAAATCAGCATACAATGTATTAGGGCATTATGAATAGTGGTTGTGATTTCTAAATTGAACATAGATGTATTAACTTAAGACAAAACTGATTTTGTAACATAAGACTAAACTGACTGAAAGCTTTTGTATTAGCACAAGAATAAGGCTACATTCTTCAGGTCTTTGTTTCCATTTTTCTGCATAATCGAAGTTGCTCGCTGCTCAACTGTTTTGGAAAATGCTAGCTAATAAATAGAGCAAAAGAAGGATAGAAGAAGAAAGGCAACTTCAACTCTTGAAATATCAGTAGAGCAAAATAAATATCCATAATAGTAGAGTCCATACCTTAAATAAGGGAACAAGAGCTTAACTCTTGTGATAACTCAAGTTGTTTGATCTTGAAAGGTCTTAAAGCAAACACATTCTTTCTTGGTCCATACCTTTCTGCATTTTTACTTGGATTTGACGATATCATTGATCATTTTCACACCTCAATTTTGTTGATCTGAATTTATATTGTTATTGAATTCTAGTAACCAAGTGTCTGCATTAGCATTAGTCAATGTAGTTCTCCACGGTTCATCTAACCGAATATGCATAGTAACATCAAAGAGACGGTGTCCATTTTGTTGTTTTCTGGTCGAGTGACTCCAATAAAAGCAGCAAGCAGATTCATGATTTTATTGAAAATGGTATTCATTATATGGATATTGTGAGTAATGATGGCTACTCTCTATCCATTGTGAAATTGATCAAGGATAGTAGATTGGGTGTTGGTGATAAATTTGGGCTATATTGGCATCCTAGTTTATTATCAAAGTTAATTTCAAATTAGTTTCTAAGGTTCGTTATTCAAGAATTAGGCCCATATTTTTCATTCGTACTTGTGATTGGAATATCTGGATTCTCAAATTTTTGTCTGCTTTTCTATACTTGTATTAGCAAGAAAAGATTGGTTGGCAGTTGTGTAAATGATTCAAGAATTAGGACCAATATGTTGTAATATATGTAGTATGAATATATGATGATTTTTGCAGATATCCTTATTTTTCTTCTTAATCTTCTTTTCCGTATTGGGAGTAAGAGTTTAGAAAAGATTTATGTACAATATGTTATTCGATAACTAAGAGATAAACAGTTATACAATTCAATTAATCCATTCACTCCCTATGAAAGATCTTGTCTCTCAATGCAAGGTTATACAATCTTGAATGGCATGCCTGAATAGCTAAGAATTGAATTAGAATGAACAAATAACTGATAATTTGAGATGGTTGTACAGTTTTTAGTGTCTTGTTATAACTCGTGCTATTTGATCATAGTTTTTCCAAAAATATCATGTACTATCGTTCTTGAAAGGTGTTACAGCAAGCACATTCTTTCTCAGTTTGTATATTTCTTTTGATAGAACCTTTTCTGCATTTTTACTTGAATTTGTTGTTATCATCGATCGTCATTAGTCATTGTAGTTCACCTAACGTAATATGCACAATAAAATCAAAGAGGCGGTGTCCATTTTGCTGTTTTATGGGATAGTGACTGCAATAAATGCAACAAGCAGATTCTATGGAAATTGTGAGTAGATATAAAGTTGTCACAAAAGGCAAAGTTTTAATGGTCATTCTGCCGAAGTTGATATAATCTTATCAAATGCCTGGAAATAAGGACCCCATTTCACGCACAAACTCACATGTTGAAGATTACCCCAAGCTTTTCTTCTCGCATCATATCTGCAACATATTCCTTAATCATCAGGGTTGAATATATAAGTTGATGGCTTCCGTACTATGTGATTGACTTTAATGAAGAAAAACTGTTTGGGATCTCCATAATACTTCTATTCCTTGTGCACATGAAAAGATTCCTCTAGGTCTTCCAAATAGAAAAAGTTGAGCTGATATACTATTCTCAAATTCTCTAACTTTGTGTCCTGTTATAACAGGGTTAGTTCAAATGCAAAATAATTATCAATTGCGATATGTTGTAGCTTTGTAAATCTCCAAATACTAGGTGATAGTACATTGTTTGGTATGTTATTCACCACCAGAGTTTTTCAGCTAGTCTAGTGTTACAAATTTTGTTTCACTAGTTTGCTACGCTGATGCATTTCTCCTCTAAGTTGCAAACAAGAATGGATACCTCCCTGGTAAGTGTTCGAACACGTGCCATAAGAAGGAACAGTTTTTAGTTCTTCAAAGACTTTTCTAACGGGGGACAAAAAACCAAGACCACTACATTTAGGGTACACCTTGTTTAATTTTATGATCGATATTGTATTCGAGCCTTTTCCCTTTAATGAATGACCTTTTTTTAAAAAATAAAATAAAATCTCCTACACGTTTATGTATTGATGTGCCGCAAGTTATAAAAGCTTATTCCTGGAGACCAAAATAAACAATTAAAAGACTTAATAATTGTCATGAGACAGTTAAGGGGTGTTTTTTTATGTAGAAAAGGGGCAAGGCAGTTAGAAAAGTGTGTTCAGAAAAAGGAAGAGGGAATTCTGGGAGAGCTCTAGCCTCTCAAATGTCTAGAAAGGTTGTGATCTAGTTAATCGTAGGTTATGTATTATAAAACTGTCATAATCCAAACATGGATAATAATTCAGACAATTCAAGCATTTCATCAATTAATCAATAAGAACACAATAAGGCAACTCACATCATCATGTTCATCACATAGTCTTTTTCATTTCAACTCCTTTTTATCCATTTAGATATATCAAGTGGAAACTTAAACCCTTCACCTCATCCCCATTACTCCCAACACACAAGCAACGAAGGAAGAATACGAATTCATACAAGGTTTAGGAGATCATTTGCCTTAAATAAATCAACAATCACTTCAGTAATTGAGTCTTCCCCTTCCGAATCACTTCCAATGCCCCACAATCTATAGACAAGCAAGTATTCACAATCACTTTCTGGAAACAACAATTTCCTTGAAAAGTGGGTCAATCAACACAAAACCCAATTCTAAAATTAAGGTTTGAATCCAAAATTTTAATACTTGAAAACATTACTCAAGGCTTTAGGAACTCATGAGGGAATAAAATTTTGAAAAATGGCTTAAAATCACCATTTTACTAAGTTCTTGGGTTCTCATTTCAAAAGCTTGATTTGAACACGTAAATCCATAAACAATAATGGATAATTTAAGATTTAGAGTTAAGAATCATAACGCAAAAGTTTTTCCTCAAAAATCTGGTCCAAATCTCCACCACAAAGCTCCCAATACTCAAAATGGTGAAATGAGGCTTAACCCCAAAATGGCAGGCCAAAAACTCTCCCAGGTCTCGCAAAAGCGACATGGGGTTAGCTAATGCAAAACCCGTTAAAACGTGGCTCTTACAAAAGTGAATCTCTTTTCAATTTTGGAAAGATCGCTTAAGTGAAGAGGCTCTCGCTTCTGCGAAGGTCGCTTAAGCGACATGCCTTTGCAAAAGCGAGGCGTGCAAACACAAGCAACTCAGCCAAATCTCAAAACAACGAAAGGACCCTTGAGATTCATTCAGAACCCCGTACACACAAACCAAATAATCAATTCAATTATATTCAATGTTCCGGACTCAATGGAACTGTCAAAACACGAATTTGAGGTCTCCTTCACCCGACCTCCGTGAAAACCACAATAAACTAACTCACGCCTAAAAAGGCTAAAACAAGCTCGGAACCTCCCAAAAATCAACCAAGACCTCACATACACCTGAAATCATCCTCCGAATCCAATGGAACTCTAGAAATTCTAATATGAGTATCCAAACCCTAAATGTTGACGTAAGTCAACCCAAAGGATAAAATTCAACAAATTCACAACTTAGGGTCTTAAATCCTCTAAAAGTCTCGGAAACTGAAATCGACAACTCTCTCAACTCAGATTCTACATTTTGGGTCTGAAGAAATCGATTGAATTCCATTTCATCACTCGAAACTCTATAAGTCTCCAACAACCACTTTCTAACAACTTAGCCTTTAAAACTCACAAACTTACCAAATTCATAACTTTTACTTCCAAGTTCAAAACCAACTTTTCAAACTCATTCATAAAAGACTCGGGGTTGATATCGGGAGGCGCAAAATGGTCAATTCACAAAACTTTTCAAAAATGAGCAACCTCATCATTACACTATACATCACTAAAAACCTTGCTCGTCCTCAAACATAAACCAAAATAAAATTCTTGGAGCTTAAAAAAGGTGAGGATATTTGGCACACATATCTGACTCTGTCTCCTAAGTCGCCTCACTGACTGAACAATGCGTCCACTGCACCTTTACTAAAGCAATATTTGTGCACCTAAGCTTCCAGACCTGCCTATCCTCCATGGATATAGGCTCCTCTTCAAAAGATAAGTCTAGACCCAACTTAACTGAATCAAGAGAAAGTACATGGGACTCATCCGACACATACATCCAAAGAATGGAAACATGAAACACAGGATGCAGAATTGACAAGCTAGGTGGCAAGGCCAACTTATATGCCACCTCTCCCACATGACTTAAAATCTCAAAGGGTCCAATGAATCTAGGGTTAAGCTTGCCCTTCCTTCTGAACTTCATAACACCATTCATGGGTGGCACTCAAAGCCAAACATGATCACCCTCCGTGAACACTAGGGATCGAACTCTCTGATCCGCATAACTCTTCTGTCGACTCTGGGCTGTCAACAATCTACCCTGGATTATAAGAACCTTTTCCATAGCATCTCTATGCTAGTCTGTATCTAAAGAATCCATCTCAGTTGAATCAAACCATCCAATCAAAGATCTATATTGTCTGCCATAAAACTCCTCAAAAGGGGCCACCTGAATACTTGAATGATTACTACTGTTATAGGCAAACTCTTCTAAGGGAAAATGTCAATCCTATCTAGCACCAAAATCAATCACACAGTTTTGGAGCATGTCCCCAACACCTGAATCGTCTGCTCAGACTGGCCATCTTTTTGAAGGTGTAAAGTTGTACTAAAATCTAATCAAGTACCCAAACCATGATGTAATGCCTTCCATAAATATGAAGTGAACAAGGAACCTCAATAAGAGGAAATAAAAGCTGGGACTCTAAGTAGTCACACAATCTAAATACTATAAAGATTAGGTAACTTCTTCACTGTATGCTTCACCCGAACCGAGATGAAATGGGTGGACTTGGTCAATCTATCAACAACCACCCAAATGGAGTCATAACCACCTACGGTGGTAGGTAGTCCTACAACAAAGTTCATAGTGATCCGCTCCCACTTCCAAGTAGGAATATGAATCCTCTAAGGTATAGATATACCTTGAGGCTACTGGTGCTCACACTTGACCTGTTGACAAGTCAAACACCTCAAAACAAAATTTGCAATATTCCTCTTCATACCACACCACCAATAGTGTTGGCTCAGGTCATGATTCATCTTTGCGAGACGTAGATAAATGGAATATCAGGAACAATGGGCCTCCTTAAGAATCAATCTAATCAACTCTCCCACCTTGGGCATAAAAATCCTACCCCCAATCATCAAGAAACCATTAGAATCAAGGACAACCTCTTTGGCTTCCCCTCTCATCACCTTGTCTCGAATGAGCCATAGTTTCTCATCATCAAATTGCTGCTCACAAATTTGCTCAACTAAGGAAGAATGAGCCTCAATGAAAGAATCAAATCATCCGTCTCCTCAAAAATCCATAGCCGGATGAGACTTTTGCCTAATCTCTGGATATCTCTATCCAATGGTCTCTCCTCCACACTAATAGAGGCAAGACTTACCATGCTCAAAGTCTTCCTACTCAAACCATCAGCCACCACATTGGCCTTCCTTGGATGATACAAAATAGGATGTCATAGTCCTTCAGTAGCTCAAGCCATCTTCATTGTCTCAAGTTCAGATCTCTCTAACTAAAAATGTACAGACGCTCCAATGATCCATGAAAACCTCACAATGAACTCCATACAAATAGGGTCGTAATAGCTTAAGCACAAACACTATGACTGCAAACTCTAAATCATGGGTATGGTAGTTGTTCTCATGGGTTTTGAACTGCCTATAATCATAGGCAATCACCTTAACCTTCTGTATCAGAACACCACCTAACTTGACTCTAGAAGCATCATAATAAATAGTGAAGTCTACACCCTCCTCGGGTAAAGTCAAAACATGAGTCGAAATCAATAAGGTCTTGAGCTTTTGAAAGCTCCCATCACACTCATCAGACCTGTAACACCTCAGATCTGAAAGGAAGGAAAAAATTAGATTTTCTTAGCTTGCGTCAGTACCGACTGATCCCACCGACAGATCGTAGGTTCTCTTAATGGCCGTAGGTGGGAACCATAGGTGGTAGAGTGAAATAATTTTCAAATGTCAAGTTCCAGTATCCTTTTTATGGTTTACTCGGATGGTCCATCATTCCTTGCACAAGTCATCGATAGGTGAGTCCCAGATTTAGTGAAATTTTGAGGGTCTAAGTTGTGAACGACGAATGACATGTACGGGCTGTAGAGAGACCAATGGACCGTACATGGGTCCCGTGGTTGGGGATCCAAAAATTTATTTTCTGAACCCCATCTACGATCGACTAGGATGGTCCATAGTAGGACCTTAGGACCTACGGATCATCGGTCTAACTGTAGGTGGTGGTAGACAATTATTTTAAGGGCTTGTTGATCTTTTCCCTAATTTATTAATGCGTAGGCTTGATCCTAATCCTAGACCCTATATAATTCATTTAATCCTAAAATATAAGTATTCTAAATCATTCTCTAAAATTCCTAATATCCCTCCAAGTTCATCCCCAAATATTTCTCTCTAAAGCTTGAAGAAGAAGTCTAGGGTTTCAAGATCAAGTCCCCAAATTCACCATTAATTTTGGGATTTTTACATCAAGGTATGATAGTATTCACATATGGAGTTCTTTCCTCCATAGGGTTCCTAAATTCTCCAATTTTACAAGTTCAAATCTCCAATTGAAGTTAGAGTTTTCTTCCATCTCATGGGTTCCTTTCCATTATGATCCAATTGATTATTTTATGTCTTTTTATGCATTAATTAAAGAAATTACATGTTTTTAAATTGAATTCACTTGAATCCATGCATGTTCTATGATTTCTAGATTTTGATCATATGATGAAGCTTTTGAACTAAGAAAGATAAATTTATGAAGATATACATGATCCTCTACGACATTGATAAAAATGATTTAGGGTTGCTTTGAGAGTGAAGCATCTATGTTGTTGTTGTTGTGAAACAATTTTCTCACATAAAGGATTCATGAGGTTGAAAGATTTTCTCACCTAAGATGAATCGAGATAAGGAGCTATTCTAATGAATCATAGCTTGGATTGGCTACTTGATGTGCCTTTCCATGGATAATAAGATAATTTAAGATTAATGACTATTCTGTGGGATTTATGCTTAGCACCGAGAGGATACCGAGATGGAAGCTTTCCCGTAGTTTGAGGCTAGGTTTCTAGTAGCAATCTCCCTATCTCATAACTATGTGCCATCATAGGTTTGTCTTAGATAGACATTAGCTAGGGGATCCACTAAAGCTAGAAGTCTATGTTTTTTACATTGGTAAATAAGGACATCTCTTTTCGGTGTGAGATAGACACCAGATTCTATGTTATAGCTCACATTGTCTATGTCTGTTAATGGAAATGAACTAGGGTTACTTCTAGAAGTATCTCAAATATGTTTTATAGATTTTTAGCTTGCATTGACCATGATTTTGACTCATGTCTTCTAACATGTTATTTTATGATTTAGCTTGGTCATTGCATGTCATGTAAAGTTCTTTTAGCATGATTTTGTAACTCTTATGCATGGATATCAAACTTGATACATTCCATTTACTAACGCATAATCTTTCCTACATTGTTGCACTAATGTAGGGTCCGACGCTCCTACCTCCCAGACCCGTGGCTAGTGGTTCCTTTTAGACTATGAAGATTGGTGAGTCCTCATATTCCAAGGACCGATACTATTTATTGCTTTCAAGTCTTTTCATTCAGATTTTGTATATGATATATGGGTTTCACCCTAATCACTCATATGATATAATAAATGGCTTTTAGACTTATGTCGCTTTTCATCAAACTCTTTATGATATAAATTGTCTGTTGAACTCTTTAAGATTCTATTAACTTGTATATGTATGCTAAGTGGCTTGTATATGTATGCTAAATGGCTTGTATAAGGTTTCTCATGGTCATATACACCATGTTACAATTAGGATGTATGTTGGTTCATGACAAACTTGGTATTAGAGCATAATGTTTAGAAAGGTTCTAGAAAGTCTCTAAGCCATGCTGAGTAGAGTCTCGTTAATGAGTGTGAAGCGCTCCACATTTACGAATGAGAAGCTATAAGATGTTTAGGAAGTTTCACTTTTTTCATTACATTAAAGTCGTACGATAGAGCATAACTTGATATGTCCTTCTCTTAATCCCTATTAAATTCTTTTCAAGATATGGCCCTTCGAGAAGTATATGTTAGGAGGAATATGAATGAGAATGTGGAACGAGGAGCTTCTCAATCTCCTTAAGTTTCGGTTGGCCCTTTGGCCGAACAAGTGGCTAATGCGGAGTTTAGGGCTGCTTTTTAAGTGTTAACCCAAGCCATGACGGCTCAATCCAGTAGGTAGGTTGTGGTTATTGTGAACCCAAATGTGGGTACGAAGACATCTAGAGTGAGGGACTTCACTAGAATGAATCCTTTGGAGTTTCATGGTTCCAATCATGAGGAAGATCCTCAAGAGTTCATTGATTAAGTGTATAAGGTGTTGATGATAATGGGAGTGAAAATGGTGGAAAAGGCAGAATTAGCCACTTTACAACTTAAGGCTGTCACTCAAGTTTGGTTCAACCAATAGAAAGAAAAGAGGGTGGTTGATGCGAGTCCTCTTGATTGGGAAAACGTTTAAGGTCACTTTCCTTGATAGGTTCTTTCCCCTTGAGATGAGGGAGGCAAAGGTACTTGAATTCATCAACCTTCGTCAAGGAAACATGAGTGTGAAGGAACATGTTTTGAAGTTCACACAATTGTCCAGGTATGCTCCTACTATGCTCGCTGATCCTAGGGTAATGATGTGTAAGTTTGTTTATGTAGTGTCTGAGACGGTAGTCAAAAAATGTCATACCGCCATGCTCATAAATGATATAGACATTTCTCACCTAATGGTGCATGCTCAATAAATAGAAAAAGAGAAACTTAAGGAAAGATCTAGGGAGACAAAGAAGGCAAGGACCGGTGATGGTTGCTTTCCACATTAAAGGTTCGATGGACATGGTCGTTCTAAGTTCTGACAAATATTTTCTGGTCAAATTTCTCCAATGCTCCTCCAAAATTCAACAAAGATAGCTAAACCTCAAGGAGGAAATGGTCATGGATTTTGATCGTCTATTTGTGCTAAATATGGAAGGAAGAATAGGGGTAAATGCTTATACGATATGGATGGTTGCTTTGGTTGTGGTAAGATTGGTCATAAGATAAGGGATTGTCCGTCACTTACAGCTAAGGGAAGAGAATGGCAAGCAAGCTCCACCTGGTGGTTCGGGTTCAAAGGCTGCAAAGCAAAACCAATTATATGCACTTCAAACTCATCATGAGCAAGAGGGTTCTACCAATTTGGTTATCAGTATGTTGAAAGTATTTCATCTTGATGTTTATGACTTTCTTAATCCCGGTGCCAGCTTGTCTTTTGTGACACCATATGTGGCTATGAGTTTTGATATTCTTCCAGATGTGTTGTTAGACCCTTTTTCTATCTCTACTCCTATTTGTGAATCTATTGTGGCTAAGAGAGTGTATAGAAATTGTCCCACCTCCTTATCTCATAGAGTATCCCATGCTGATCTTGTAGAGATTTATATGTTGAATTTCGATGTTATTCTTTCTATGGATTAGCAGCATTCATGTTATGCTTCTATTGATTGTAGAACCCAGTAGTCAAGTTTCAGTTTCTAAGTGGACCCAACCTAGAGTGGAGATGGGTTAATTCTATGCCTAAGAGTCAGTTTGTTTCTTGTCTTAAAGCTAGAAATATGATTTCTAAGGGTTGCATATACCATCTAATTAAGGTGTGAGATATGGATTCAAAAACCCCTACACTTGAGTTGTTCCCCACTGTTAATAAGTTTAGTGTTTCCCGATGATCTACTAGGTGTTCCTCCAGAAAGGGGATAGACTTCAGTATTGACCTACTCCTAGATACGCAACCTATCCCTATTCTTTCTTACCAAATGGTTCTGGCAGAACTTAAGGAATTAAGGATAAATTGGAAGACTTGTCGGATAAGGGCTTTATCCGACGGAGTATCTCACCAAAGGGGTGCTCCAGTTTTGTTTGTTCAAAAGAAGATGGTTCACTTCAGATGGGTATCGACTACCATCAGTTGAACAAGGTTACCATTAAGAAAAAATATCCTTTTCCAAGGATAGATGATTTGGTTGATCAACTACAGGGAGCAAGTTACTTCTCTACGATTGACCTCTGGTTGGGTTATCACCAATTGAGGGTGAATGAGGATGACATTCTGAAAATCATCTTTTCAAACTCGGTATTTTCATTTTGAGTTTTGAGTGATGTCATTGTGGATTAACTAATGCTCCGGCCGCATTTATGAATTTGATTAATAGGGTGTTTAGGCTATACCTTGACATGTTTGTGATTGTGTTCATCCATAATATCTTTATTTACTCATGGAGTGAGGATGAGCATACTGATCATTTGAGGATTGTGTTGCAAGTTCTGAAGGACCAACAACTCTTTGCAAAGTTTAGTAAGTGTGAGTTTAGTTAAGATTCATGGATTTTCTTGGTCACATTGTTTCTAAAAAGGGTATTGAGGTAGATCCTAAGAAGACGGATGCAGTTAAGACTTGGCCTAGACCTTTATCCCCTTTGGATATTCGAGTTTACTGGGTTTGGATGGTTACTATAGAAGGTTTGTTGAAGGGTTTTCTTCGATTGCTTCTCCATTAACGACATTGACCCAAAAGAAAGTCAAATTCTTTTGGTCGGAAGCTTGTGAAAAGAGTTTCAGGAACTGAAGGATAGACTTACTTCCACTCCAGTGTTTACTTTACTAGAAGGAGTCGATGGGTTTGTTGTTTATTGTGATGCTTCAAGAATTGGGTTAGTATGTGTCCTTACGTAAAATGGGAAAGTTATTGCCTATCCTTCAAGGCAACTTAAGATTCACAAAAAGAACTACCTTATACATGATTTAGAACTAGTGGCAATTGTTTTTTCCTTAAAAATTTTGAGGCATTACTTATATGGTGTTCATGTGGTTGTCTTTACCGATCATAAATGTTTGCAATACATGTTTAAATAGGAAGATCTAAATCTTCGCCAAAGAAGGTGGATTGAGTTACTAAAGAATTATGACATGAATGTTCTCTATCACCGTGGAAAAGGGAATGTGGTGGTAGATACTCTTAGTCAGTTATCAATGGGTAGTATTGCTCATGCTGAGGAAGATAAGAAAGAGTTGGTTCGTGATGTTTATAGAGTGGCCCGATTGGGTTTTCGGTTGGTTGATTCCACTAAAGATGGTGTAATGGTTCACAATGGTTCCGAATCATCTTTTGTGTCGGAAGTGAAAGCAAAGCAAGGACTTGACCCAGTCTTGATTGAGTTGAAAGAAGTGGTGCTGAAGAAGTCAGTTGAGGCTTTCTCCTAAGGGGGAGATGTAGTGATACAATATCAATGCCATTTGTGTGTTCCCAAGGTAGTTGACTTGAGAGAGAAAATCTTATCAGAAGTCCATAGTTCTCCCAGGAGCCACCAAGATGTACCATGATTTGAGGGAGGTCTATTGGTGGAATGGGATGAAGAAGGATATTTGCGGAATTTGTCAACAAGTGAAAGTTAAGCATCAAAATCCAAGAGGTTTGTCCAATGATATCAATATCCCTACCTGGAAGTGGAAAGATGTGAATCTAGACTTCATTGTGGGTTTATCCTGTACCTGGCGACAATATGACTTGACTTGGGTTATTGTGGATCGAATAAAGAAGTTGGCTCATTTCATTCCCAACAAGGTTTCTTATTCGGCATAGGACTATGCTAAGTTGTATCTAATGGAGATTGTTAGGTTACATGGAGTGCTCTATGCATTATCTCCCATCGTGGTACCCAATTCACTTCTCGGTTTTGGAAATCTTTCCAAAAAGGGCTTGGCACTCGTGTTAAGATTTGTATGGACATTCATCCTCAAACCGATAGGCAAGCGGAGCGTACTATCCAAACTTTAGAAGATATGTTGAGAGCTTGTGTAATTGACTTCAAGGGTTACTAGGATGATCATTTGCCCGTGATTGAGTTTGCATATAAAGAGAGTTATCATTCAAGCATTGGTATGGCTCTATTTGAGGCTCTATATGATAGGAGGTGTAGATCTCCTATTTTGAAGTGGGTGAAGTTGCTTTGATATGTCCCAAATTGGTACATGATGCTATGGAGAATATTTGGCTTATTAGAGAAAGGTTGACAACGGCTCTTAGTCGACAAAATTCATATGTCGATGTTAGAAGGATAGACCTTGAGTTTAATGTTCATGATTGGGTTTATTTGAAATCTCACCCATGAAGGTTTGAAAATAGAGGGAAGCTTAGTGTCACGGACTTAGAGTCTTACTAATGTTTCATGAGGCACTTGACAACTTACTCACTACTCTTTCAAGATCTTGTAAGCTCAAGTAAGCCCTTTGAACTTAAGATTACTAAGAGAATGAAAAGAAAGACTTAGAAAGAATAAGAGAGCTTTTGGAAGAAGGATTTTTGTATTGCTTTACAACTTGAGTGATTGCTTTCTTCAAGCTTGGATTCCTTACAAATGAATGCCCCATCTATTTATACTACAACCTAGGGGCTAAAGTGCAATTAAAAATTACTTGGAAAGTCCCTACAATATTTATACTTTAGTCCCATTCTAGAATTCTCTACATTTTCTAGGGAATTCTAAAGCTTTCTTGGAAATTTTCTAGGGAGTTATAGAGTGTTCTAATAACCTCCCCACAACTCTGGATTCTCCCCCTTTATTCCAGTGCCAAATTTGAGTTGTGAAGTGGCGGGACATGATACTCTCCCCCACCTATTGATGCGGCGACCACGTCGCCATTGTCGCTGCATCGTCAACCGAGTCTTATCTTCTCGTACGCGTGACCAATAGTCTATTGACTCGATCAACACCCTCGCACAACTCATTCAGTTGCTTCCTGATCTATTTCATCTTGGTCTTATGATCTACCTGCTTCCTAAGAAGCACATGCCTTGGTGACTTATTTGGCATCACGACGTTGTTCTCTTCTAGATACTTCTTCATGCAGGGTGGCAATGACCCTTTTTCACCATTGTCTTCTTTCAAACTTGCAATGGTGTTTATAAATGCTTACTCCTTCTTCTTAGGGCCTCTTACGATTTGCATGGCTGTTAGACGGACTTGTTCTTCCGTCTTTGGTACCTTAACTAGGGGCACCATACATGATCCTTCTTGCTCTATGACTAGAAGTCGTTGGAGGTAAGGGTCGATCACTGTGTCGCACTCTTGGAAGAACTCCTACCCTAGGATGATATCAAAGAGGTCTAGAGGAGCGACAGTGAAATTGGTCTTACCTTGCCACTCGCCTAGCGTGATGCTTACTCCATGCGCGACTCCACACATGGGAGTTGGTGGTGCATTGACTGTCCTCAGTTGGGCGCTACTTGGATTGTAACTCAACCCCAGCCTTGTTGCTGCCTTCTTGGTCATGATATTGGCCTCTGCACCCGTGTCGACCATAGCACGTGCGGGTCTTCCATTAATCGTGAGGTCGACATACTGCGCGCCGTATCCTCTTGGCTTCCCTAGCTGCTTCGTGATGGCTCCGCATAGTCCTATCAAGCCCAACTGCGTTGTTTATGCACCCTGTCCTTGCTCTTGTGCATCTTTCTCCTTCTGCTCCCACAGGATAGCACTAAGTCTCTTCAGTTCAGGGCACCTTGCATAGCCGTGCGGCCCACCACATATGTAGCAATCGTTCTTCTTTGTAGGCTCTATCTTTTTCTCAGTATTGCTTTGATGTCCCAACCTCTTGCTATTAGACTTGTAGGTATCATGATTCTTGGGATGTTGCCGCTGCTCCTCAAATTTTCCACGATCTCCCCCACCATGGTCATGACTACCACTCACTTCCTCTCCTTCAGTTCTGTCGGGCTTTTCATGCCTGGAGTCTGTCAAAGCTTCGGCCTGCATGATGGCTTCATCGATAGTCCTGACCTGCCGGCGTTCCAACTCCATCATGGCCTAATTTTGCAGCCCATCCATGAAGTGGAACACCATATCTTCATCTGTGAGGTTAGTAATCTGAAGCGTGAGGGTAGTGAACTCATTCACGTATGCGCGTATGCTGGCCGTCTGCTTCAGTTCCCTAAACTTGTGCTTCGCCTGATAGATGACGTTGTTAGGGAAGAAAGCCTTCTTAAATTCCACTGGGAATTGCTCCCAAGTGTCGATGGTTCAAAGTCCCTGCCCTATTTCTTACTCTTTTCGCCTCCACCATAGCATGGCCATATCTGAGAGGTATAACATGACAGTGTTGATATTACTCTCATCACTCTTCATCCTGTTGCACTTGAAGTAATTCTTCAAATGCAACAAGAAATTCAACACCTCTTGCGCGTCACGGACGCCTTTGAACATAGGTGGCTTGGGAGCCTCGACCTTGGCCTCCCTATCTCGGTCAAGCGACGATGATCCTCCAACTTCCACGCCCTCCTTGAGTGCTTTCATCTCGGCCTTCATGGTCTCAATCGTGCTCAACGCCTCCATGAGCTGACACTCTAAGGAAACAATAGCCTCCTTCATCTCGAACTCGGCACGCTGGCATCCTTCCAACTCCTTACGGATTTTGTCGGTCTCCTCAAGGGTGAAGTCTTCAAGAGTCTTGAACTTGTCGTCGGCCACATTCATGCGCCGACCTAATATCTCCACGGCCTTCCTTTCCACTTCAACCCTTGCGACCCATTCCTCTCCGGCGGTGATGTCAATGGACTTCTCACCAAGTTCATCGTCACATGCTTCGGTGGTCGAAGGTGGATGAGATGTTAGTGCCTCGCTTGTGTAACACCTCGCTATTTGAAAGAACTAGAAAGAGCTAGAATTAGAAAGAGTTATTTTTGGAAAGAATGAAAATCTGGAAAATTTGTTAAGTTATGTTAAGTTTGAGTTTTTGGTTAACTTCAAACAACCATATCTTCTAGCACAAGATGAGTTAGGTGTTCCTTCAGATATCTTAGGAAAGATCTTGGAATAATATTTCCAACATCGCCGAGTTTACTCAAATCTGAGTTAGTATGAGTGAGATATTCCCATTTGAAGTTAGGTTGTTCAAATAAGGAAAGTCTAATACGGATTTTAGACAGGAATTATGGTCTTTTCCATACCCCATGACTTAATTTCATTTTTGGGTATTTACTTGGGGTCTAAACTGATAGGATTCAGTATACGCTTTTATGATATTGAGTTAGAGTTTTAGAGAAGAGAAAAGAAGAAGAGAAGAGAGGAGAAGAAGCAAAATCGGCAAATTCTCGAAGCTAAGATCATGGATTTCGTCAAGGGGTGATCCCTACGAGGTATGTGAGTTCACACAACGTTGGGTTCATTCATTCACGTGCCAAACATGTTTATTTCAGTATGATTTTTGTCCTAAAAAGATTGAGACTTTGATGTTCTTGAGTTGTATTCTTGAATTGCTTTCGTTCTTGAATTTGGGATGAAATTGAGGAGTTCTTGAGAGCTTAAGGTCGATTGTTAGAGTTGTTTTGAGTTAGATTCTTGTGTGCATACATTGGGTATCTGAATCTAAAGAGAATTTGAGAAAAAGAATCGAGTTTATGCGAATTAAGGTCAGAAAACGAAGAAGGAAAAAGTCGGCAGAATCTGGGTACCAAGTCCGAGTCACAGAACTGTTCCTCAGGACTGGGAAAATCTTCCTCGCATTGCGGAGTGGTCACGGACCATTCTGCCTCAAAAATTATTTCGCAACCAAATAACTAAATGCATCTCCGTGTCGCGGACTTGATTCCAGACAATGATTTCTTGATCTTTTATCGTGTTTAACTATCTAAAAACACTCCAAAACATCATGAGATCTATCCTATCACAAATCTCAATCCTTGAATCCATAATTCAATTCAAGGATCAGTTAAGAGTCAAGTCAAGAGAAGTTAAGAGCTAAGTCAATAGCAGTTTATAGAGTCTTCCAAAAGTCCTTTATAAATGATTTAACTTTGTTTTAAGACTTGAGTTTTGAGTTGAGTAAAGAGTAAAGAGTAAAGTTGAAGTTCATTTCTTCAAAGTATATGGGGACTATGTATTCCCAAAGATTTAAAATGATTTCACATTTAAACAAGAAAAGGAAACCTTGATTTCCAAAGAGCCTTTGAGCTAGTGTTCAGAAAAGAGTAAGTGCTTTCACAATTAAGCAAGAGAGGAAACTTTGATTTCCAAGATAGCCTTTTAGCTAAGTTTTTGAGCAAATTATCTCAAATCACAGAAAGAAGTATCTTTTTAAACATAAGAGCTAGTATCATATTTTGGGAGTAGTATTGAGCACCGATATAGGGGAGAGTTCAGACAACTCACAGCCCCCATAAACCATGTACCCACCATAGGTGGAAAAAGGGTCATACTTTTTAGATGATTCCTTAGTGCTTTTTAGCATAGACTAGTGGATCCACTTAGTAGTTTAGGTTCTATACTCATGGAAAGGTATAGGACGGCCCTGGCAGCGTGAGGCAAAACGCTGTATCATCACGATAGCTCTTTAGTGATGGTTGTCGGTTAGAGAAACTCCCACAACAGTATTTTGTATTTTTATATACATCAAAGATATTTGTATTTTCATATACAAACATTGTTCATATTGTATCTTTGCATACATACAAAGTTATTATTGTATTTCTAAATACACAGAGTTCAAAACCATGTTTTAAAGCTTTTCTTTATACTACATTTATTTACACTGCTTTGTATTGAAATTAGTTCAGTTCAGTTCAGTTGAGGTGAGACCAAGTTTGTTTCTTCAGTTCCTTTCAAGCTTATGTCTTGTTTTAGAAATCCCCTCGCTTACTCTTACATTCAACGTACTGATGCCATTTGGTCGGCATCTTATTATTATGTAGACACATGTAACCAGGATCAGCATCCAGCACATCATTGATTTAGTTGAGCTCCAAGTTTGTTGGTGAGCCTCTTTACTTCTGGAGGATCCCTTTTGTTGCTTTCAGTATTTTAGTTCATTAAGATGTCGTTTGTCACACCCCGAGCTACCCCCAAGACGCGGACACGGGACCTAGGATCACAAGTTACCCCAAGCTAACCTTGCGTGCATGACATGAGCATACTAAGAATAATAATAACTAATCTAGAAACTTAAATATAATAAAAATGAAGGTGATGGGGAATACCCATTCTAAAACTGAATATATAAAATATGAGAGTTTAATACAAAGGAATATCAAACTCAAATGCTAAGCTGAATCTACTATGTCTGAAATAAGACTCTAAACTAACTAGAAATGTTGGGACATTCCCCAACTAGATCTAGCAAAACTGAAACTAAAGACTAAAAGCGATAAGATAAACATGTCATTAATCCTCGAAGAATGAGGACTCACCACTGATGCTGCTGAGCTGAAGATCAGGAAGCGATCTATGTGTGATCTGACTGCGGAGGACCTGAACCTACATCACGAGAAGAGGTAGTGCAGAGTATACGTCAATACTTGAAAGGTGCTGAGCATGTAGGATAGATTATAGCTAAAGTAAACATATAACTAAACAAGCAATAAAGCAAGAGCATCATCTGAACATGATATGGATACTGAATACTGAGCTAACTAAATACAATGACAAATTTATAATATACTGAGACTGAATATTAACTATACTGAAATGTGGTCAATGCAATGGAGTCTAACTGGACTGTAAGAGCTACTAATAACCGATAATAAAACCACATGAGCTAAATTTGGAGTCCGATGTATATGCCCCATCGAGAGGACCCAATATACCCTGCCAGAGGTATAGAGGCATGCTGGCGTGATCACTAAAATGAGGCCTACAGAGGGGACTTACAACCTACGTGGCTCGTAGTTCTGGAACAATATGGGTAACTGACCCTAGTCCAACTCAGTAATATGCTACTCCCAAGAGATTAAGTTAATTAACACTTTATGACTGAGTTTCTGTAATGTACTGGATAGCTCGAACTAACATGCAAACTGAGAATGCACAATAATATACTAATAATGACACATTTAAAACTGAGGCATGTATATCTGAAATATCTGACCTAGCATGTGTAATTCAAGAACTAAAGAAATACATAGCTAGGGTTCTGAAATTCATGCAAGAAATGACATAATAACATGATAATCTAATTTGGAACATTAAATTAACTAATTCATGATGATCTGCTGGAGTTCTAAAAGCCCGAGGTCTAGTTATGATAAGGGAATCAAGAATCTGACTGAAAACTAGGGACCTAATGGGTGAAAGGAACCCACTAGTGAAATCCCACATACCTGGTGACGAATTCCATGGAGAAATCTTTCCATTTCGGGGTTGGAACTGATGGAATCTTGTTGTGTTCTTGAACTAGGGTTGATCGCCTTTTCCTTCTCTCTACGCTCTAAATTTCTAAGTTTTGATGAAAGATTTGACGTAGTTAAGTTCTAGTTTTGTTTCTAGGCTAAAACTAACCGAAAACATGTAGTTTAGGGGTCCAAAGAAATAGGAAAAGACCAAAAGACCCCTGATTTAAACTACTGACGGGCTAACCACGACCCCTTCCACGGACCGTGAAAGTCCCCGAGGTCCTCACTTGGTCTGGTGGTCTGAGGGCCCATCTTCACGGACCCTCCCATGGCCCGTGTGAAAGACCACGGACCGTGAGGTCCCCATGGTCTTCACTTGGACGTAGGGGTCTAAGGGACTGGTGAGGAAGGCCTATTGGTTAGGGTTCACGAACACCCCCACGACCCGTCTTCAGGACCACGGGTACTTGGGTGAGGGGTGTCTGAGGGCTAGGCTTTGGGGCCTACTGGTTAGCCTCTACGAGGGCCACCACTGCCCGTCATCAAGACCACGGCCCGTAGAGGGTCCCATGGTATGATGTCTGAGCCTGGTGGAGTCTAAGTCCTTACCACGGGCAGGTCAACGGACCATGGACCCTATCACGGTCCGTGAACCCTGTCGTGGTTTACTGCTTTAGGTAAGTTTCTGCAATTTTTTCTAGGTCTGGTTTTCGAGGTGTTACATCGTGGGTCTTGTCCCGACATCCATCTCAGATTTAGATGCTACATAAATAGACAGTCAGTTAGTTCATTTGTCTTTACCCTGTCATTGGCTTATGTTTAGATTTGAGTTACCACTTTGGCTACGTTAAATGTTTATTTCTAAAACATTATGAGTTTAGTTTGAGACATTTGAGTTATCTTGCATTTGAGTTCTTTTCTTAATGCATAAAGTCTTCCGCTGAGTAAGTAAGCCTGGCCAAGGGTTCGCTTGGGGCCAACAATGGTTCTCGAGCTCCAGTCCCTCCCAGGGTGTAGGGTCGAGCAACATTTCCTCATTACTCTTTTAGTGATCTTCCTTTGGATTTATTCTTTCCACCATATCCATCTTGACGTTGGTGGTGCTAGCGGCTTTTACGTCTCCTTCGTTAGCCATTCCCTTAGTAGCAAACCTTTGCTCTGATACCACGTTGTCACAGACTTAGAGTCTTACTAATGTTCCGTGCGGCACTTGACAACTTACTCACTACTCTTTCAAGATCTTGTAAGCTCAAGTAAGCCCTTTGAACTTAAGATCGCTAAGAGAATGCAAAGAAAGACATAGAAATAATAAGAGAGCTTTTTCAAGAAGGCTTTTTGTATTCCTTGGAAGATTGCTTTACAACTTGAGTGATTGCTTATTTCAAGCTTGGATTCCTTACAAATGAATGCCCCATTTATTTATACTACAACCTAGGGGCTAAAGTGCAATTAAAAATTACTTGGAAATTCCCTACAATATTTACACTTTGGTCCCATTCTAGAATTTTCTACACTTTCTAGGGAATTCTAAAGCTTTCTTGGAAATTCTCTAGGGAGTTCTAGAGTGTTCTACTAACATCCCCAAAACTCTAGATTCTTCCCCCTTATTCCAGTGCCAAATTTGAACTATGAAGTGGCGGGACATGACATTAGTCCCTGTTATGTGGACCCGTATAAGATTTTGAGGCATATTGGTAAAATTGCTTATGAACTTCATTTACCTAATGACTTGGCATCGGTGCATCTGGTGTTCCATGTCTCTTTATTGCTGAAATGTGTTGGTTATCTGACATCTATAATACCATTGGAGAGTCTTGGTATAAAGGGCAGTCTTTCTTATGAAAGAAGTTCCAGTTTAGATTTTACACCGGCAAATTCGAAAGTTGAGAAACAAAGAAGTTGCTTCCGTAAAGGCTCATTGGAAGTTAGTTTAGGGTGCTACTTGGGTGGCCGAGGCCGATATGATGTCCCATTATCCTCATCTCTTTCCCTCCATTCCTACACTACAAGAAAAACACTTATTTAAGACCAACAATTAGAAACGAGCTAGTAATCCCTTCTCTAATGATATATGTATTGGGACGAGATTATATTTTGGTCCTTATTTATATATTTTATAGCGAAGATACTAAATTCGGTCCCTAAAGAACTTATTAGCTGGTCCCAAATTGTAATTGATGGAATTAGTTGTCACGACTCAAGGGTACCCCCTAGATGTAACATGGCGTAGGACCCCTAATGACCCCATACAAGCCACTTAGCATTCATAACATAAGAAATAGAACAATAGAAAGAAAACAATAGTCCAAGTCCAATAGTTTTATAAAAGAAAAGCGGAAGTATAAAGCACTTGTCTCAATAGCCATCTAATACAATCGAATGAAATTGGGCCTAGCCCATACATCATATACAAAAGTGAAATACAAGAAAGAAACTAAGAATAATGAAAGTTCGTCCTCGAAGCATGAGGACTCACCAAAGCTCACGAACCTCGAAATCAACCACTAGCCACAAAACTGAGAAACCTGACTGTCGGACCCTACATTTGGGGAAATGTAGGCAAGAGTATGCATTAGTACAAAACAATGTACCAAGTATGATAGCTATGCATAAAACATTTAAATCATGCTAAAATAGGACATTTCATGACATGCAATTGACCAACCTAAAACATAATATAAAAGAGTTAGAAAACATAAGTCATAAAACATGGTCAATGCAAGTTATCATCATTTGAAACCTTTGAACACATATGAGATACTTATTGAAGTAACCTTAGTTCATTATTAATGTGGGGAATTATCCTTAACCGACATAGAGACCACGTGAGCTATAACATGATCCTCGGTGTCTTCCAGACCGAAAAGGGTTTTCCTACTTGCCAAGGTAAGGACCATGAACTTCTAGCTTAGGTGGATCCACTAGCTAATGTCTATCTAGACAATCATCCTATGGGGGCACATAGACAAGGGATAAGGAGATTACTTCTAGAAACCCGGCCTCTACTAACGGGAGAGCCTCCATCTCAATATCCTCTTGGTGCTAAGCATAACTCCCACATAATAGTCATTTCTTACTTGTTCTTATTATCCATGGAAAGGCTCATCATCTTGCCAATCTAGGCTAATTCATCATCCATGGAAAGGTATCATTCAATAACCAATCCAAGCTAGGTTTCATTAGGATAGCTCTTAATCTTTGATTCAATTAGGTGAAAAGACCTTTCAACCTTAGAATCCTTATTATGTTAGAAAGCCTTTCACAATCATGCTTTCATGTGTATATGATAAAATCTTTTCAATAGCACATCAACATCATCATCATTGATACTTTACTCTCAAAGCATCCTTAATACATTTGCAAAGATTTCCTAAGAACTTGCATAATTCCATAATTTACCTTTCAAAGTTCAAAATCCACTTTCAATCATCAACAATTAGGAAACATGGGTTAGATATGAATTTCATCATAAATTCATGTAATTTCATGAAAACTCTTGCCTTATAATCAAAATCCCACATCATATGATCATAACTTGAAAACATGGGGATTACATAGATTCATGGGGTGAAATAATCATAAAATCATAGTATTTCATCAATTCATGCATAAGAGATCATAATTCAATCATTGAAATCAATAATCAAGAGAACCCATGACAATTGAAGAAAACCTTATCTCAATTGGGAATTTCTAACTTTGAAAATAGAGGAATTTGGAAACTCCATGATTGGAAGGAATCCATGGAGGAAAACTATCATACCTTGAAGCCAATTGCTATTATTCAATGGAGGAATTGAGACTCAACTTGAAACCCTAGGTTGAATCCTTCTTCTTCAAGCTTTCTAGAGATAGAAATATTTGAGAGCTCTTCTTTTTGGTGAATTTGAAGATAATGGACTAATTTGGGAGTTGATATCACTTATGTAGGGGTCTTAGTGAAGGGTGAAACGATGTAGTATAGAGATTAAAATAATTAGGAAAAGACTCAACTGCCCCTAAAAATAACGGCCAGCCCACCATCCACGGCCACGACCGACGGATCGTGGACAGGACGACGAGCAGTCTTGCACGACCGTTGTTCGTGGGCAGAACCTGATTTTTGGGCCCTTGAACAACAGACCACCAACCACGGACCGTGGTCTGACCGACGGTATGTTGGTTAGGACGTGGTTCCATGACCTCTGATAATCTTGGGGGTGACCAGTCCACGGACCACCCTACGGTACGTGGTCCTATCCACGGGTCGTGGTTGTCCCCGTGGCTGGCACCTGCAACTTCCTGAAATTTGCCATATTACCCTTTTTCGAATTCGGGGTGTTACATTACCGGGAATAAATTCCATCCAAATTTAATACTGAAGTATTAAAAAATAAACTTTTGTTTTCACCAAAATTTAAGCGCCAAGTTTTTTTTATTGAAGCCAAAAAAGGAAAAGACCCGCTCTTTTTTCTAAAAAGTAAACAACGGAAAAGTAAAAGTCTTTCTTGAATATTGTTGCAACTTGCCCTAGCTCTCTTCAAATCAGTATCGCCCCAAATAAGGATTTCTTCTACTCTCCCCCTATCTCAACACCAGTGAATTTTCATAGCAGCATTGTCTTCTTCATTGTGTAGTTGCTGCATAGCTGCGAAAAACAAAATTCTAGGTTTGTTTCCTCTTCTAAATCGAGTTGCTTGTTTCTTCCATTAATTGTATTGATGGCTTTTTTTTCTTATTTTATTCAAGTTAGTCTTCTTCTTCTTCCTCTTTTCTAACATTAAATAGGTTAAAAGTTTCGTAATATACTCTGTTTTCTTCCTTACAATCAGTAAAAGATTATTGGGTTGAGCTTTCTAATAGTTGACTTGATTTTGCCAGTGAATTTTCATAGCAGCTTTGTCTTCTTCATTGTGTAGTTGTTGATTAGATGTGAAAAAAGGAATTCCAGGTTAGTTTCCTCTTCTAAATCAAGTTGCTTGTTTCTTCCATAAATTGTATTGATGGATCTTTTTCTTGTTTTATTCAAGTTGTTCATCTTCTTCCTCTTTTCTGACATTAAATAGGTTAAAAGTTTCATAATCTGCTATGTTTTCTTACTTGATTAAAAGGTTATTGTGTTGAGCATTCTAATTTTTTACTTGATTTTGTGAAGTGTATTATGAGTCTGAAGATTCATATTTTATAGAGTTCTCATGGTCAAAAACTCAAATATATTTTTGGGTTTGAAATCACCAGATGACACGAAGTAATTACATGGATTAGGATGAGAAGTATTGCTACACCACCAGTTAATGTCATGAATACTTGTTTCTTGCTCATCAGTGTTGGACAAGGAATGGTTTCAAAATAGAGTATAAGTAGTAAATAATTGAACTTATAATTTGACAGTTTGTTGTATTTGAAAATCCTAATTATTTCGCGAATAACATACTAGTTTTATGTCTTCGATGCTGATATTTTGTGAGCCAAATAAGGATTAGTCCTGTTATGTCTTCGCTATATTCATTCAGGATGTACGTATTTGATACATATAACTTTGAAAGTAAGATATATTTTCATAATATTTCTGTTGTTTATGAATTTCAGCGGCTAACTGTATGTGGGGTACTAGAGATTTAAGCTCCATAAAGTCTTGCTTATGAATTTCCAGGGACTAACTCCATGTGGGTTCTAGCGATTATGTGTTTCTACAACTTGTAACGATGCATATAGGATAACATTTCCTATCATTTTTTCAAGTTATGTACATCTCTTTTATGATTGCTTCTCAAGGTTTTATCTATAAACTATTATTTTATATAAGGTACATATCAAATTTTTTTAAAAAAATAATTATGGTATGAAAACATACTGATTTCACATCTTTAGTGATTTAGTGATTTCTAATTTTCTTAGTCCTTTCTTTATGTATTCTTTGAAGATTCAAGTAAACTAACTATTTAGTAATTATAAACAAGTAGTTTTTTTTTAGTAACAAATGACTATTTAGATAATCTTATGTCATAATATATATTGTTTTGTATAATTATTTGCTCCAATCTTTGGTAGGCTCAAAGGAAAATCATGTTTCAGGAACTAACATCTTAATTATAAGTAAAGTTATAATCTTTTATAATTCTTAATGACATCTATCCTTAGATTTCAACCCTATTGTGTGTATCTGATCGTAACAAGTTGTTTGCATCTTAGATTTTTTGTTATTCTTTATCTTTTTAAAACTTATTTATGTACTCTTAAAGGTAAACTCACCTAGTAAGCAGTGGATGCAACTTGTTGACAATCGTCTCGATGAAATCTACTTGATAGGCATGCAAAAGTTTTTGTATTATGCATTTCAAAAAATAGGAGAAGAATATGTAATATGAAGTCAGTGTGTCAAATGTTACAATACAAATTTAGGAACTCGTAAAATAGTTGAGACAAATTTTCTAGTACAAGGAATAATTCGCAATTATTTTTGGTATCACAATGGAGAACGTTTGGGTGAGCCAATATCAGAATCAAAATCAAAATCATAATATGAAGATGAAGAACAAAATGATGATGCAGTAGAAGAATGTGAGAGTGAAGATGAAGTAGAAGAACTATTGAGAGATTTATATCCTAATCTTGATGGAGGAACTACACATACTGATTGTGATGACTTACTTGAAGAGGAACCAAATGTTGGAGAAAAAACGTTTTACAGCCTATTGAAGGATTTCAAGTTACCATTATACCAAAATTCAAAAGCATCAAAGCTTTCCCCTTTGATCAAATTGATTCATATCAAAATTATGGGTCATTGGAGTAATGCATCATTTACAATGCTATTGAAAATGTTGAAAGAGGAATTGTTGCTTGATGGTGCCAATTTGCCAAATTCATATTATGAGGCAAAGAAGATAGTTCAAGAACTTAGTCTTTCATACAACAAGATTGATGCTTGTACTAATGATTGCATGTTATACTGGAAGGAGGATAGCATACTCAATTGTTGCAAAGTTTGTGGTGCATCGAGATGGAAAATAAATACACATAGTGGGGAAACATGGAATAAAAAAGGTAAAAAGATAGCATCAAAGAGTTTACGCTATTTTCCTTTAAAGCCTAGACTTCAGCTATTATTTATGTCTACCAAGACATCTACTCTGATGACATGACATAAGGATAAAAGAGTTGATGATGGAATAATGAGGCACCCGACTGATTCAATGGCATGAAAGTCATTTGATGAACTTCATCCTTCATTTGCAGTTGAGCCTCAAAATGCTCGACTTGGACTTGCTAGTGATGGATTTCAACCATTTCGGAATTCAAGAACCTCACATAGTATTTGGCTTGTGGTTCATGTTCCTTATAATTTACCACCTTGGTTGTGTATGAAGCAAGAATTTTTTATTTTTCAATGCTTATTCCGAGTCCAAATGGTCTAGGAGATGAAATTGAGACATATCTTCAGCCTTCTAATAGAGGAATTGAAGGAGTTGTACAAATTTTGTATTGAGACCTATGATGCATCAACTAAGAAAAAATTTTAAGTTGCATGCTTCTTTATTATGGACCATCAATGACTTTCCAGCACATGAAAATTTATTGGGATGGAGTACAAAAGAAAAATTGGCATGCCCATGTTGCAATAAAGACACTTCCTCAATTCGATTAGCTAAGGATAAGAAGCAATGTTTTATGGGTCATTGGCGTTATCTTTCTCAGAATCACAAATGGTGAAGTGAGAAGCGGTGATTTGATGGTACAGTGGAGAAAATTCCTTCACCAAAAGTGCGTTGTATTGCGATACTTAATCAAGTGCAAGATCTTGAAGGGTTACAACTATCAAAGGAACCTTAGACAAGAAAGAAGATATCACATGAAAATCGAATGGATAATTGGAACAAGAAAAGTATCTTTTTTGAACTTCCATATTGGAAGTGTCTCTTGTTGTGATATAATTTGGATGTTATGCATATTGAAAAAAATATATGTAATAATATTATGGGGACAATTATGAATGTCAAATGAAAGACCAATGACACAATTAACACTCAATTAGACTTACAAGAGATGAACAATAGGTCGGAATTGCACCCCATCCAAAATGGGGAGAAAATTGAAGTTCCAAAAGCATCACACACATTGTCTCCTGAAGATAAGCATAAATTGTGACTTTTCTTAAGGAATATAAAGGTTTCGGATAGTTTTTCATCTAATATTTCTCAATGTGTGAACCTGAAAAATCACAAGATATCTGGATTGAAAAGTCATGATTGTCATGTTCTCTTGCAACATCTACTCCCTCTTGCACTTCGTGATATGTTGCCCAAAGAAGTGTGTGAACCTCTTATTGAATTATCTATATTTTTTAGTGTTCTTGGATCAAAAGAGTTGAGAGTTTAAAACATGGAACATATTGAAGCACAAAAACCCATAACACTTTGTAAGTTGGAAAAAGTCTTCCCTCCTTCATTTTTTGATGTCATGGTGCACGTACCTGTTCATTTAGATACTGAATCTAAGATTGCTGGACCAATTCATTATTGGTGGATGTATCCTGTGGAATGCTGGTTATATTTTTTGAAATCTCTCATTGGTTATAGCGCATGTCAAGAAGGTTGTATTGCAGAGGTCTACATTGCAAATGAATGTATGACTTTATGTTCAAGGTATTTGCATAAAGTTGACACAAGATTCAATCATCCTGAACCAAATTACAATGGTTGCTTAAAACAATCGAATGGTGGTTTATATATTTTTAGTCAACCTGGAAAAACTTTAGGAGCTAAAGATCCATGTGAGCTTGAAGCAGATGAACCAGAACAAGCACATATATACATATTGAAGAACTGTGATGAAGTCTTACCATATCTCAATTATGGAGATTTCTTTTATATCATCTCATTCTTTTTATTTCTTTAAGGTTAACTACTTTTCAGTATGAAACTTATGGTTCACTTCAATTTTATAGAGAGTTTGCACAAACTATTGAGAATGCTCGACACTTGTCTGATGCAGAACGGAGTCGATAATTTATTGAATGGTTTAAACATAGGTTGAGTAATACACAAATATCAAAAATTGATATTTTAATATTGTAATACTCATTCTAAAATATTAAATGCTATCTTGTTGATAGGTCACACAATTGCACAAACGAGTTGCTAGTCAAATCATGGAAGATCTACTCTCATTTTCATGCGGTCCCACCAAATATTCAACGCGTACTAATGGTTATGTCGTTAATGGATATAGAATTCATGTAGAAGATAATGATAAAAAGTTAAGGACTCAAAATTGTGGTGTTGTGTATTGGGTGAGAATGATGAAGATAGTGAGAACCTTGATTACTATGGAGTTTTAACAAATGTGATTGAGTTGTAATTTGTCATGGATAGAAGAGTGATTTTAATTCGATGTAATTGGTTCGATGTGTATGATCAAATAAAAGGAGTTAAAAAGGATGAGTATGATATTTTGAGTGTTAATCCATGTAGATATTTTGAAAACAAATGAGCCATTTATTTTAGTGAATCAAGCATCTCAAGTATTTTATGCTAATGATAATTCCAATGAAGGTTGGCAAGTAGTGAGAAAGACTCAACCTCGTGATTCCTTTGAGATTGTGAAACAAATGGATGATGATATTGTAGAGTTAGGAAGGCCTTCCCAAAAGAAAACAAAAAGAACTAATGAGATGAAGTATCTTTTATGAATTAGTATATTCATTATTCAACGTTATGATGGCACAATTTCTTTTATTACTACAGAATTAGATATTTTTCAGGTTTAATTTTTAACGTTCTGTCTCTTTTTGTACGTTCAAGATGAAATCATTGAAGACTGAAAATGAGGTTCATTCTAATATGAAGAGTACTATCAGATACACATATGTTGCGCCTGGTGCTATTGGAATGGGACAAGGACGAGGGCTTAAATCTTTGGGTGAGAAAGGAAGTTTGTCATCTAAAAGTTTATTGCCTCAATCAAGTGATCTAGTTGAAGTACATCAAAGAAATGGAAACAAGTGAGATATTTTGTATTTTTTCACTCTAGAGCATAGCAAAATCTTTAATTGTGTTGAGAAGAAATATCTTTTCCCACTTTCTGTATTTTGTTTTGGAGGAGAAGGTGCGGAATGTCAATCATTTTTGACAAAAAAGGCTGAACCCATTGATATTTAATCTCGAACAAATTCTCTTAAGTTTACTGGTGAAATCACCTCTTTAATCTGTTTCTCTTATTTTTTTGTTATTCCTTGATGAATATTTGCTTCTTCTTTTTTTTACCTCAACAAGGCTATTCAGAAATTTTCTCATTCTTCTTTGAATTAAACGTTGAGTGCTCTGTTTGATGTAGAAAATAGGCATAAGATATTAATAGGTATAATGCTATCACGCATACAGTCTTATCTAGCCTTTTACCTTCAATATGGCGCGAAGTGATATATGTAAATGCCATGATAAAAAGTTAAATATCAAGCCAAAAAGTAGCTCTATTTCAATGTACTTCTTAAATATCTTGTCTTTAGGAGCTGTTCCACTTGAGTCTTTTTTTCAGCTTCTTGCTCTCCAAAATATTGTGCTAAAGTATTGATAGTATGATTTATTTTTTTCAGGTTCTATAGGAAAGGACTAAGGACAAGGACTTAAAAACTCTACCATGTCCACTAGTCAAGGAATGCGAATGATGCATAAGAACTCATGGGTCCTGAGAAAGAGAACATGCAAATTAATATTTCATCTCCTAGGACTAATCAAGTTAAGAAATACACCCAAGAAATTGAAACAAGTAACATTTTTTCAAAAATGTTATATTTTTTACAAATATACTGTGTTTTCAAAGTTTTTGATATACTTTATATCACATTAAGTGAGTCTAGGTGCTATAGGAAAGGAACTAGAGAAAAGAACTAGATCTTTGAGCTCCTCTTTTGGAATTTCTGAATATGAGGTGGGATCTTTCAACAAGAGTGTTGTTTTTTATAATCAGCATATGCAAACTCCTTCTAAATGCACAAAATTGAGCTCTACCATGTCTTCTAATCAACAAATGCAAAAAAAAAAAAATGGTTCTTGAGAAAGAGGATATGCAAACCAATGTTTCATTACCTCCATCTATTGATCAAGTTATGAACCACTCTCAAACAACAGAAAAAGGTATGATATTTTGAATTCATATGTTATTAAGTTGTAGAACTGAGTTTGATTTCTATAGTTTTTATCAATTAAGCTGTTGTAGGTTCATCTAATCCTACAAAGGTAGGAAGATTTTGAGGAAGTAACATGTGCAAACAAGTTGCTTCACTTGAAATTGGACAAAAGCTGAAAGTCAGCTTTTACAATAATTGAACAGTTGGAACAAATAACAATCTTTTTTCGTGGAATTTGGGAAACATTGTGTGTGATCGTAATATTTGTCCTTGGGGGTATCATCGTGGCATGATATTAAGCAAGAAAAGTTGAATCACATGTGGACAATCGTTGAGGTAACAAATATACACCTGATTCAAATTTTGCAGTGTTACCTGATACATCGAATGTTCTTGTACATATAGCAGCTGTTGTATAGCTTTTGAATCCACTCTACATCTGATTCTAATTTATATCTTTCATTAACTGAAGTTTAAAAAGTAATGTACACTTGTCGAATAATTTTAACATTTCACTTATAATATATAGCTGATAACATATGATGCCTCTCTCTTTTCTGAAAATAATAACTCAACTCATGTTTCAATTGTTGTAGCATAAATTTTAGAGTGTTGATATGAATGACATACTGATCATATCTTGGAATGGATGAA
This sequence comes from Solanum acaule, assembly GCA_036250505.1. Taxonomy (NCBI): domain Eukaryota; kingdom Viridiplantae; phylum Streptophyta; class Magnoliopsida; order Solanales; family Solanaceae; genus Solanum; species Solanum acaule. The sequence continues at coordinate 60,341 of JAJOOR010003882.1, read as the reverse complement.
TGATTTATGGAAAAAATGGAGAGGACACTTGCATGCAAAATAGGTGAAGGACAAGCCAATCCAATAGTTTCTTAAGAATGTCCCAAGGGGAGTAGACAAAAATAATGGGAATGGTTAGTAAAAGAGTGTTTTTCTTCTGAAAGTTTTCAGGTACGCCTATTGAGTTAATAATAAGCTTTTATAATATTTTCTCTAGTTTGATTTCCATCCATAGTACCTAATAAACCTGAAAACAAACCTAAGTATAGAATATGTCTGCTACGTAGTGTCTTAGTATTCTTGATGCACCAACTAGCTAATCCATGCCTAATTTATTATTCTTGAATCTGGCCAAGCCACATTTATCTTGTTTGTAGGATCCAAAAGTTTCCTTAGGCAAACTTCGGGTGTCTTGGCATACACTGGTTTTTTCAAAAGCGGAGAACTATTTAGAGAGCATATTCGCAACTCTACTAGCTTTTCTATGGTTTATTATTTCCATTGATCCTCTTAGGATCAACTCGCTGCTTCTTTCATTTATAAGCATCTTCCAAGATCATAAGATTAGTGATCTACATTTCCTTAAGGAAAAGATAGTCTATGCACTCCTTGTACATTGCTGAACCATCCTCCAAATCTATTTTCATAATTAACCATTCTTCCAGAACCATTGTTTTTCTTCTTTAAGTTCAGAATCCAAATTTCTCAGATAAGAAATGGCCATATCAAAAATATTTCTATCTAAGATCCAAGTTTTTATAAGTACTTGCACTAGAAGCTACTGTGAAAAAATACAGCCAAGACGCACTAGGATTGCAGCAAATCGAGCTAAGTTGAAGATGCTTCATCATATTGGTAGCAAGCCTATTCGAGAGATTATTTATCAAAAGGTATTATCATAAAATTAGTTTTCTAAATGGAATATTTATGAGTGTGTATTATTTGACATGTTTGACTTTGATGTAAAGGGCGGAAAGATGGCAATCCACTAGATTTGACAACTATTTTCTTTGAGACTCATAAGAAAGATAACAAGCTTGTTGAACCTGAAGCAATTAAAAAACATGTGTGTTTGGTTAATTGAATATGTTAATTACTTAAAATTATTATGTGTTATGATAGAAAGTGTTCTTTGATATATTTTGTAGGCTCAACTCAAAGAAATGGTTCAAGAAGATCCATCTCGGCCTACCATAGATATTGTTGAAAAATGTTGTGGACCTCATACTCGTAGCCACATATTTGGATTTGGGGGTGGAGTAAAGGCAAAAGACTTGAAAGGTGGAACTTGTTCAAAAGCTGAATTGTTGTCTGCGCTACGTTCAACTCGAGAGGATATCAAATCCTTGAATGAATAAAAGCAATCCTTGAATGAGGAAAACAAATCCTTGAACGATCGCTTGTCTACCTTAGAAGTTGAGATGAAAGAACTAATGAAAATGAAAGAATTCTTCGCTACTCAACAATCACATGTACCACCTACAACATTGTCCTTTTCAATTGAATGACCTGTGCTTTTTCAACTAACCAAGTTAGTAACAATATACCCAACTTTTTAATTTATTTTGTTGAAATGTAACACCGTAATCAACGTGTGATTAAATATCAACATACGGGTCTTTCGATGTGAAAAGGAAATATTTCCAGTCACACAAGAAAACTACAAAAAAGATGGAATAACAAACTTGTTTCCTATTGTGTTAATTGTGTACTAGAATAAGATACAATGCTGAAATTGAATGTTGGTCTCATCTGGTTTATGAAATATCTGGACAACTTTTGATTTGATTTTAGGAACCTTTATGTGCATACATGGATCTTACTTTGTGTGAGGATTGTTTCTAGTCGCCTTCAAAAAGTCTATAATTCTTGATGTCCTATAGTCCTCTATATAGCTTGAGGTGTAGTCTATAGTTTACCTCGTTCCATGTATATATATATATATATATCAAAAAGTCAGTGACTTCTTATAGCTTAGAATTGTCGCCTTGTGTCATGCATAGATGTCTATCACATTCAGTGTCCCTTCTATCTAGGGCTTGCATTGAGTGTTTTCTTGTTGAAAGTGGTATTACCAAAAGATCAGCAGGATTAGTTTATGCTTACATGAACTTGAGTTGTTTGACCAATGTTGTCTATAGTTGTATGCAAAATTAGTGACTGTTCAGAGAATAGTTGGAGTTAAATTTGAACTCTTAATTTCTTTAAACAAAGTAGGTTAGAGGAGGAGACGAGCTGAGGCGAGGCGACGAGACAAGATGAGGTGAGGCGAGAGATTGAGGAATTGTCTTCTAATAAAAATAAAAAGGGGCAACATTTAGAACATAGCACATTAATTTTCTGCTCTGCTGCAACATTGCTGCCAGCTGCTCTGTTTTAACATTTTCTGCCCACATGTTGGTACTCCAGCTCGTCTTTTATGTTATTCATTCAGTTTGTTTGTTTCTATTCTCTTCCAAATGTTATTTAGTTGTGGTTTCTCAAAATAGATGTTGGATTCTTGTCTATTGGTGTATGCAAAATTGTTGATTGTTTAGAGAATAGTTGGAGTTACATTTGAACTCTTAATTTATTTAAACAAAGTAGGTTAGAGGAGGAGACGAGTTGAGGTGAGGTGACGAGAAAAGATGAGATGAGTCGAGAGACTAATGCATTGTCTTCTAATAAAAATAAGAAGGCACAACATTTAGAACATAGTACATTAATTTTTAAATTAACCGAAACTGTACAAATCTTTTACGCTGGCTCTATTTTTTATTTTCTACACAGCTGTATAACGACATAAATTTTGTTATGAAATTTTCTACTCTGTTGCAACATTGCTGTCACCCTCAAGCACAACTGATCCAAGCTTGCAGGAATCTTGTTCAAAGGGATTGGCAGTGCTTTTGTAAGCATAGTCATAGAGAAGAGAGAAGGTAAGATCGCGGCTGGTTGGTTGGCATCTGAAGCTCTGAAGCAAAAGCTTTCGTTGTATCAAATCTCGGGACATTAATAACCAGTGCGGGGGACATGCATAAGCCCTAATGCAAAAGCTTTCAGTCAGATGATTTAAAGAGTTTAGACCCTACATTGTTACAAAATCAGTCGTCTTAAGTTAATACATCACTGTTCAATTTAGAAATCACATTCTTCTATTCAAACATGCCGTAATACTTTGTACTCTTATTTTCTATAGATATCTTATTTACTGCACTCTATTGTACGAAATCTATCAACTTAAAGATTCTGATGATTAAGGGGGTAATCTTCTACCATTAGGTCCTTAATTAGGTCATTTTAGGTTTTTATTCCTGGGCCTTTTTTGTGAGTATATCAACTTATTTCTCACATTAAGCTCATTTCTAGGTTGGCAAAGAACATCAAAACTATCTAAACTATTAAACCATCTTAAATTTGGAACTTCAAGAATCCGCTTGTGTTTCAGGAAATCAAACCGAAGTCAATTTATTCAACAAGATCTCTTCGGATCAGATCTACCAGCGACCGATATACGGAACAAGGAGTTAAGCAAGGTCCAGGAGATTGATAAAAGAACCTGACCGAAGTAAGTCTTGCGTTCAAGTTTGTCACGGTTTACTCTTTGGGTTTCATATGTCTTAATTATTCCCATGTGTCCTCATTTATGCATATTCATGAAAAGCTTACAGTCTTGAGTAAATGAGTTAACTTGATTGAATTCTTCATGTTTATGTGCATTTGAGTAGGATTTGCATATAGACCTCATGAAATGATGTTTTGAATATGTTTTAGCTTGGAGTTGATGTTTCCTCCTCGGATATGTGCATTTATGAGATTGCATTCATGTTAGGCTGTTAGATCTTCTTCCTACAAATACCTTAAGCTAGAGTAGCACTTCAACAAAAACAGTCATTAAGGAAGGAAATATATTCCCTAAAAGTTCAAATCTGGTCTCAAATGAGCAACTGAGACCAGAAAAACCTGGTCGTCACTCATTCTAGAAACTACCGTCGCTACTGGTAAGTAAGGATGAGTTCAAAAATCTTGTCCCTAAATGGTTTTGAGATGGGGAAAAATCTGGTCATGACATTCTTTTAGTGACTATATACCTGGTCTCAAATAGACCATTTATATCTTGGTATTCATGTCGTTAAACCTCTTTTGTGACTGTAAGCAATGTGGTCCTAGTAGAGTTCTAGAGATGAGTGTGACCTAGTCCTAGAATAGCATTATAGAACATTAAAAATCTGCTCCTAGAACAACTATAGTGACCTTAACAAACTGGTCCTAGAGTAGTTTCAAAGACGAACAACAATCTGGTCCGAAAATAGCTTTAAAGATGAGTATCATTTCTAGTCCTAGCTTATACATTAGAGACGAGCAACAATTTTTGTCCTCGATTGACCATTAGAGACGATCAATAATTGTGGTCTCTAACTAGCCACCATTGATCCTAGAGCCATTAATATCACAAGAATCTAAATTCATCAACAAATACCAAATTAATTATTGTTAATAAAATGGATACAAAAAGATCATATAGTGAAAGGGAGTAGGAAGATAGAGATAGCAATGCGATTGATTACAATAAATTGGTTAACATCCCATGATGCTAGTTTCAATATTTTCTTAACAAAAAAACTTAAATAACATGCATAGTTTCGTAAAACATTCATAGCAAACAGATTATGAGTTAGTGTATCTTCTAAACATACATCTTCATTGAAGAATGAACAAAAGTCTAGCAGAAAACAGTGTTGTTAACTTTGCAAGCTTCTTCTTCAACTTTTGATGGAAATATATCGTAAATAAAGGTCTTGTTCATGCTAAGCAAAGGACTCCGACCAGACATCGAAGAAACCGAGGAAAGATGCAATTCTCAAGAAAATAAATCACTGAAAAAAGAGAGAGGCAATAACATGTTATAAAGACAGAAATTAGGTTTTCTATTCCAACTTTGAGCGGGAATCAGAGAAAATTATTACTATTTTAAAAATTTTAACTTGTTTCTTAAGGGACTTTCTGAGAAGATTGAAGCATAGGCAATCACTTTACCCTTCTGCATTAGAACACTAGCTAACCCGACTCTAGAAGCCTTGTAATAAACAGTGAAGTCCACACCCTCCTCGGGTAAAGTCAAAGCAGGAGCCAAAGTCAACAAGGTCTTGAGCTCTTGAAAGCTCTCCTCATACTTATCAGACAATCGAAAACTCATACTCTTCTGAGTTAATCTAGTCAAAGGAGATGCAATGGTAGATAATCTCTAAACAAATCGTCAGTAATAGCCCACAAGTCCCACAAAACTCTTAATCTCAGTAACTGATGTAGGTCTTGTCCATCCCTTACTACCTCAATCTTTGCTTGATCTACCCAAATACCATCCTTGGACGCCACCTGTCCCAAAAATGCCACAAAATAATGTTGATTATGAAATTGGGCTATATTATTATCTCGATTTATCAAAGTTAATTTTCAAATTATATTCTAAGGTTAGTGATTCAAAAATTAGGCCTATATTTTTTCTTAAATCATTTGTACTTTTGATTAGAATATTTGGATCCTCAAATTTTTGTCTACTTTTCTATACTTGTATTTGCAAGAAAAGATTGGCTGAAAGTTGTGTAAATGATTTAAGAATTAGGACCAAAAAAATTCGATTTTCCCATTTAGTTACTTGACCGTGTAATAATTTCTACACCATCGATGGATATTGGTAAAACTCCTATTTTTGTCCACACTTCAGGTAAGATAACAATCTTGGAGTTATTATCCGAATTTAAATGAAAAAATGACACATTTATCCTATTTTATAACTCTTCTCCAAAAGTCCCTAATGAAACAAGATTAAAATTTAAAAATAGTAATAATTTTCTTTGATTCCCGCTCAAAGTTGGAATCGAAAACCTAATTTGTGTTTTTATAACGCGTTACTGCCTCTCTCTTTTTCAGTGTTTTATTTTCTTGAGAATTGTATCCTTCCTCACTTTCTTCAATGTCAGATCAGAGGTCTTTTCTTAGCATGAAGAAGACCTTGTTTTATGATTTCTTTCCATCAAAAGCTGAGGAAGAAGCTTGCAAAGTTAACAACACTCCACATGTAGTGACTCGAGAACTAGTGGAGATAAGGGACTTATACCCTGCCCAAAAAATTGATCTGGGAAACCCATGTCAGATCAAGAAAAAGATAACCCAATGATGAGATTAATGTAGGAATGATGATGATTCGATTTATCCAGATGTTTGAGTACATTCTTCGATACTGGACTTTGGACACGAGCAAAAATTTGGAGAACAGTTGCAGTGTGTGTGTTGTTGTGCGGGATGTAAGTGAGGAGAATGTCCCTAAGAAGTATGAAGGTGGAAGTGTTTGGTTAAGGAATCTGAACAATGATGACTTTTCTATTTTGTGCATCGAATTGTTAAAGTTTGTGTGTATTCTCATAAATTTTTATGTAGAAAAATAAAAGAAAGTTACTATATAAAAGTTTTGATTACGAATAAAATCTAATCAAAATAACATCCAAGTGTCATTTTAAGCATTAAAAAAACTCGAGGGCTGAAATTTCTCATGTGCTGAAAATATCGAATAAAAATAATTTCTCATGTGTACAAGCGGAACGAATCATAATTTAAAGTGTTTAAATTAAACTGACTAATAATTATACATTCTGATGTCATAATAATCTTACATTTAACGAAGACCAGTTAAAAATAGATGGAGTCCATGTTAGCATGAGTTAGGAAAATTAGTTAATGGTAGATTTGTTTCTAATTATTGGAGATCAATTAGAATAAATTGCGGATTGTGTAGTATATCTTTTGGGATTGTAGTAGCATATTCTTTGGGATTGTAAATATCTTCCCATATCTTTATAATTCTATATAATGTATAGGTGATACATAATGAAAGTATCTTTTTCACCCATTTTGAGTTGGTATCAAGAGCAAAATTTCATTTCTTTATCCTAATTCTATAATTCTACCATGGGTGAATCCTCTAAAAATACAAACACCATTCTAGAACCCATAGCCATTCCTTTTGGTGTAAAACTTAATGGAAAGAATTATTCTCTTTGGTCTCAATTAGTTGTTGATATGTTTGTTGCAAGTCGTGGAAAAATGGGATACTTAACAGGCATAGTTAAAGAGCCTCTCACTAATAATACCACTTATGAAAAGTGGAGTATGGATAATGCTATTGTTAAAAGTTGGCTCGTCGGTGCAATGGAACCCGACATTATGAGCTTATTTGTACATCTTTCGACGGCCAAGAGTATTTGGGACACCGTGTCTCAAACATATTATGAGGGGGCAAATAGATTAGTTATTTACGATCTCTCTTGTCAAGCAATGCGTATGAAACAAGAGGGGAAAATAGTTTCTAGATACTTTGCAGATTTGCGCAAAATATGGCAGGAATTGGATCATTGTAAGCCCATCTCTTTCACACAACCTGATGTTGTCCAGGCTCGACAGAAGGAAATTGAAGAAGAGCGTGTGTTTATCTTCCTGGCTGGTTTGGATGATATTTATGATCGTGTCCGAAGTGATATTCTTCGCGCAAACCCTTTTCCCATCCAGAATCTGCTTTTGCTATGGTTCGAAGTGTTGAACAACGGAGGAATGCAATGCTAAATAATATACAAATTCCAGCATGGCTATGGTAGTAAAGGTTTCTTTTGTCCAAATTCGAGATTACCATTCAAAAGCTCGTAGCAATGGTGAAAAGGGTTGTACTCATTGCGGTAATCCCAAATATGCAGTTGAGAATTGTTTTAAGTTACATGGATATCTAGATTGGTTGGATAATTTAAATGAAAAGAAGTCAAGGGAACGGAGAAATCGAAAGGATGGTGATAAAAATGATGGGAAAGTTGCTGCTATGGTTTCAACTAGCACATCATTGCCAACTGCTGGAATGGCTTTGGTTTCAACTGAAATTGGTGATTCTGATTTAGCGATACCTAGACACTCATCAAGTATTATTGTATCAACTCTGATTAAAATGGATTCTGATAAAGACACTGGATGGGTTATTTACTCTGGAGCTACTGATCATATGACATTTGATCAGTCGCTGCTACAAGCTCATTATAAACCATATCGCTCATATGTGTCCAACACAAAAGGTGTATCATCCCCAGTTTCAAGTGTTGGAACTATTGTTCTGACACCCTCCTTGTCTTTAGAGCATACATTATTTGTTCCTTCACTATCCAATAATCTTTTATATGTGTCTCAAGTAACTAAACAGTTAAATTGTCTAGTATTAATGTACCCTCATTTCTGTATCTTTCAGGACCTCAACAGCAAGGAGATTATTGGGCGTGGTACTAAAAAAGGGGGGCTCTATTATGTGGATGATGTATGTCGTGGTACTACTCTAACCAGTCAAAGTTCCTTTTCTACTAAAGAACACCAAATATGGATGTGGCATCGAAGATTTGGTCATGCTCCTTTTGGCTAAATTAAACACTTATTCCCAACTTTGTTCTCAGAATGCAATTTCTCTAATTTTCATTGTGATGTTTGTGTATTAGCTAAAAGTCATCGTACTACTTATCCTTTAAGTACTAGTAACGTGACTGAGCTGTTTGCATTGACTCACTCCGATGTGTGAGGTCCCTCTCCAGTTTCTAGTCCATCCGGCTATCGTTGGTTTGTAATTTTTGTTGATGATTTTAGTCGTATGCCATGGATTTATCTACTGAAGAATAAAAGTTATGTGTCTCAATGCTTCCACTCATTTCATAAGATGATTCAAACTCAATTTTCAGCCAAAATAAAAGTTCTTAGGTCAGATAATGGTGGAGAATATATTAATCAAGTGTTGCAGTCCTATCTCCAAAATCATGGCATCAATCAGGAAAATACATGGCTTAGCTCAACAATTCCAGACCAAGGCATTCTCAATCAAACAGTGCAACAAGAAAGTGAAGAATCCCCCTCTCCAGTACCTTTAGTACCCACCAATAATGTTCCTTCTAATGATGTTCCTGAGGTATATGTTACTTTTGAGGAGACTAATACTAATAATTTAATTGATCACACTACATCAGTTGTTTCTAGTGATGATAACAAGAATAGATATCAATTACCTCCTCGGATCAATCGAGGAAAAGCACCGGCAAGATACTTCCCTGATAATCCAAAGGAAGTCAAATATCCTATTGCTCATTATGTTTCCAGTGGACACTTACCAATCTATATCCAAGGCTTTGTGAATTAGATGTTATCGGTTATTATCCCTACAAGATTTGAAGAAGCATTGGATGATCCTAAATGGGCAGAATCCATGAATGAGGAGATGCAAACACTGCAGAAAAACCATACATGGGATATTGTGTCGCTACCAAAAGGGAAGAAACCAGTTGGATGCAGATGGGTTTTTTCGGTGAAACATAAGCCGGATGGTTCAATTGATCGATTCAAAGCAAGACTAGTTGCTCGTGGCTTTACACAAACCTATGGTGTTGATTATCAGGAGACTTTTGCGCTTGTGGCAAAGCTAAGTGTTGTTCGTGTTCTATTATCAATAACTGCTAATCTTGACTGGCCTCTACAACAATATGATGTGAAGAATGCTTTTTTGCATGAAGAATTATCTGAAGAAATATATATGAGAATACCTCCTGGTTATAACACCTCTGGAAATATAGATTTAGTGTGCAAGCTAAAAAAGGTATTGTATGGTCTGAAAGAATTGACTAGGGCATGGTTTGGAAGGTTTCGACTAACAATGAAGAAATATGGTTACACTCAGAGCAACACAAATCATTCCTTATTTTTGAAGAGGCAAAATGGTAAGATAACTGTTCTTATCATTTATGTTGATAACATGATTGTTACTGGTGATGATTTTGATGAGATGACTAAATTGAAGACTTACTTGTCCTCTGAATTTGATATGAAAGATCTAGGAGGATTAAACTATTTCTTGGGTATTGAAGTTATTAGGTCCAAACAAGGAATATTTTTGTCTCGGTGAAAATATGTTCTTGATTTGTTAAAGGAGACGGATAAGTTAGGTTGTCAACCTATTGAACAAAATCATAGCTTGGAGGAAATTCATGATCAAGTTCCTACTAACAAAGTGAGATATCAAAGATTAGTGGGACACTTGATATACTTATCACATACCCGACCAGTGCAGTTAGTGTGGTAAGTCGCTTTATGCATAATCCAAGTGAAGTTCATATGAATGCAGTCATTAGAGTGTTGCGATACTTGAAGTCAGCACCAGGAAGAGGCCTCATGTTCTCTAAGAATCACCATACAAAAATTATGGGTTATTGTGATTCAGATTGAGGTGCCAAAGTAGAACGACGACGCTCAACAACGGGGTATTTCACATTTGTTGGAGGTAACCTGGTTACTTGGAAAAGTAAAAAACAAAAGGTTGTCTCATTCTCTAGTGCAGAAGCTGAATACAGAGCAATGATTAAAGGTATCCAAGAATTACTATGGTTGAAACGACTTATGGGGGAGTTTGGTTTTTCAATCGACCAACCTATGAAGTTATTTTGCGACAACCAGTCTGCTATTAAAATTGCAGAAAACCCAATTCAACATGATCGTACTAAGCATGTAGAGATTGATCGTAATTTCATTTATGAGAAGTTTGAGGATAAGACAATTGAAGTTCCATATGTGAAGACCTTAGAGTAGCTGGCTGATGTTCTAACTAAAGTTGTATCCATAAAAGCTTTTAATAACTCACTTGTCAAGATGGGCATACATGATATATATGCCCCCATCTTAAGGGGAAGTGTTAGCATGAGTTAGGAAAATTAGTTAATGGTAGATTTGTTTCTAATTATTGGAGATCAATTAGAATATCTTGTGGATTGTGCAGTATATTTTTTTGGATTGTAGTAGCATATTCTTTGGGATTGTAAATATCTTCCCATATCTTTGTAATTCTATATAATGTATATGTGATACATAATGAAAGTATCTTTTTCACCTATTTTGAGTGTCCACATGTATAACTTTTTAAGAAAAACATATGTTAAGTTAACTGTGAAGAAGTACGATTTAAAAAAAAATGATAACCGTCAAGGTCCCCATGTGTTAAAATATGTTTTTTTTAAATGTAATAAAAGTTTAGCTCCCAAGTTTCAATGGCATTTAGATTTTAGTTTATTTATCTTTTATGTGGGTTGTCAAAATTTTTAATTGGTGTGCTTTTTTTTTTTCTTTTTCTATGTGAAAATATACAGAATGACAAAGCGTTGGTGTAGTGAGTGACATTTTATAAACTGACGCTAAAAAATTGACCTTCTGATATTTTGTATTTATTGAAAAATTAACATATAATACAGTAAACTTAATACAACAAAAAAAGAATTTTGTGACTTACCGTTACATATAAAATTCATAACCGTTCTTAGAATTATCCTCAACAATCTACCATCTAATGATACTGTTTAATGGAGATGAACTCCATGTGTACAGATCAACTCCATGTGTACAATTTTTTAAGAAAAATGTGCAAAGTTAACCATCAGGGGCTCCACGTGTTAAAATATGGGGAAACCCCTTTAAAGTTATCAAAATTTCAGCCCTCGAGTTTTTTAATGCTTAAAATGACATTCTCTTTTATTAGCTTTTATGTTGGTAATCAAAACTTCTATGTATATAGTGATTTTCTTTTATTTTTCTACCTAAAATTTTAAAAATGACAATGATGTGGTGAGTGTCATGTTATAAACCGGCGCCAAAAATTTGGCCTTCTGGTCATTTGTATACAGGAAAATTAACACATAATTCTGTAAAGTTAATATACCAAAAAATAATTTTGTGACTTACCATTACCTATAAAGTACTTCATATCCATACATAAATCATCCATCACAATCTACCTTCAAATGATACCATTTAATGGAACCCAAATTAGAAATAGGTGAATTCGTATGTATAGTCATATAAGGAAAATGTGCAAAGTTAACCATCAAGGGCTCCATGTATTAAAATATGAAGTACAAGTACTAAAAAGTTGTCAAAATTTCATATCTCAAGTTTTTAAATTCTTTAAATGGCATCTAAATGTTATTTTAATTAACTTCTGTGTTGGTGGTCAAAACTTTTTTGTAGTGGCTTTCTTTTATTTTTCTACTTAAAAAATTACAAAATGGCAAAGCAATGGTGTATTTAGTGATATGTTATAAACCAATGCCAAAAATTTGACTTTCTGGTAATTTGTATTTATTGGCATTTCACATATAGTTCACCAAATTTAATATAACAAAAAATAGTTTTGTAAATTACAGCGTTACATATAAAGTTCAATAACTACATGTAAAATCCTTAACATTTCACCTTTCACTGTCGTAAAAATTTATCATTTAATGGAGCCCTAACAAAAATTAGATAAACTTCAAGTGTATAATTTTTCAAGAAAAAAGACTAAAGTTAACCATTAAGGACTCTATGTGTTAAAATGTGGTGAAAACTATGAAGATGTTAAAATTTTAGTCTTTGGATTCTTTTAATGCTTAAAATGACATCTTAATGTTATTTTAATTATTTTTTTTATGAGAATACACACACAAAAAAAAAAATAGTTAAAGTGAAAGTATCTAATTTGAATACTCTATTAGGAGTTAAGAAATTCAATTGAATACTAGAGAACTAGTGGAGACAGGCCTTGTCCCGTTGGGCCGGCTTGACCTAACCCGTGATTTGATAGAGTTGTGCTATGATTTTTGGAGCTCATTTAAGAAAGGGTTTTTTAGCCCGGCCTGAATAAGTCTGCCGATTTGTGGGGCATGCAAAATATGGATAGGGCCGGCCCGTGGGCCAAATAAAAATAAAAATAAAATAGAGTTTAAAAATAATAAGAGTCTAAACTCAAAATCTGTTTATAGTTAGAAATATTACAATTTAAATACAAATTATGTTTATAAAATATGTACTAAATAAAATAAAAATTCCCTAAATTTTTAGGGAATCACTACATAGGCCATATAGCCTATGGAATATTGTCATAGTTTTTGTATTTTATTATGATCATTGGAAAACAATTAGGTTAATATTTCTATTTAGCTATTTATTCTTTTACTTGAAATCAAACTTAATAAATATTATAAAGATAATTTTATTTGTGTATTTGATTAACAAGTAGTAACACTAACCACATGTAATATTGTCTTGTCGATATTTATGATAATATTTTTAAATTATAATTTAATTTAAAAAATAATAAAAAATATAATTTTAAGAAAAGAGGGCTAACCTGATAAAGCTCGTAGCCCACGTACTTGTGGGCTGGGCCGACCATTTTTTGGCCCACAAAAAAATGGGCTTGCCCGGCCTGACTCATCAAATTTCAAAGCCTGTATGGGTTAGACCGGATGGGGTGGGCCATCCCATATTGACAGCTCTAATGGTTGAGTTATAGTATTGATTTTAATTCTTTTTAAAGACTTTACATTTTATGTTAATGCGCGCGCACATACACACATGTATACACACACATATATAACCATTTTTATTTCCTTAAAAGATGAAAGAAACAAATATTGTTGGTAATGACTATTAATGGTGTTTAATGGTTATTAAATGCCCTTAATGGTATTTAATGATTGTTAATGGCTATTGATGGTGTTTAATAGTTGTTAAAATTACCATTAACGGTGTCTAATGGTTGTTGAATACCTTTAATGATATTTAATGATTGTTAATAGTTGTTGAATAACCTTAACAGTGTCTAATGGTTCTTGAATACCCTTAACAGTGTCTAATGGTTCTTGAATATCCTTAATGGTATTTAATGACTATTAAATATGGTTGCAAACGTCATCTTCCAAGCCTTTCCACTATGCTAAAAAGTATAAATAAGGGTTGTGGTTCTCAAAAAAAGAGGATAATTTTTCTGAAAACATTCTTGTCCACACAAGACTTGAATGAGAGAGTTAGTAAGGAATTAGTAAAAGACTTCAATTCTGGAGTCCTTGTTCCTGAAGAGTTGTGTGAAAGCTTCAAAAGATTAGAGTTTCATAGTTTATTCAATATACATTATTATGCTATTATGTATGTTCGTGATCTTGAATGATGTTTTTGCTATGCATATTTAATAATTAGTATCAGAGCCACACTACAGAACTTATAATGTAATAAGAGTCAATGATTTGATACGTGTTTGATTAAATCTATATATATCATGTTGTTCTTTTGATGAATAATTTTTGTTGATTAAAAGAAAATTGTCTAGTAGCTTAGTGGTAAGGGAGAGATGTGTGGACAACTTTGCTGACCCTCACAACAAGCCTGATCAATGATTGTCGGTATTGGAGATTTTTCAAATTTTGATGAACTTTAATTGACCTTAATTTTGGTTGGTTCATTGAAAATGACCCACAGAGCAATACACACAGATTTTCGGTGATGTAGGGTTTTTTTTGCCATTTGGAGTCATTTTGATGGGGTTTTGGCCAGTTTTGTATTTTCGAAAAAATTAATTATTTAAAAAAAATTATTTTTGATATTCCAGAGTTGCAAGGGTTCATCCCTACTTCTTATAAATGATTTTTACAGTTAATATATGAGTTTATATGTTGACATATGTACTCTTCCCAATCAGTTATACTTGTATATTTTGATATTGTTATGTTTGTCTTTTGATTTGATGACTTATTTTAACTTTTCAACTCAGTTGCATGTTGAATCAATGTATAAGAGACAATATATATACCTGAAAAAACTACACAAATTACTCTATAATATCTTGCTCATAAGTTTTCTTGAATAGTTAAGTTTTCCTATCGATTCTTATTGTTCATTAGCATGATTCTATGTGTCTTGTGTTTTTTTTTAAAAAAAAAATAAAGAATGTGCTCCAAATGATTTGTATTAAATATCTCCCAAATGAACCATGTCTCACTCTAATCCCACGTCCTCTATCTTAAACCAAAACAAACTGGAAGGTCCTAACTATGTTGACTTGAAAGGAAACTATAACGACCTGTTTTCGTCGTTAAGGAAAAGCCATTAGGGAAAGAATTGGTGCCAGAAAACTTTTGAGTAGTGACTTGAAAATTCCTATCCTACTCCAGATTTGGACAAAATCTGAGTCATGCGAGGTCTAGGGAAATCTGGTAATGAATGAGAGATTCAATAATATTTTGGTTACATGAGTGGATAGCCAAGCCGTTAGGGAGCCTGTACGACTTTGCGGAATAAAATTTGGGTGAGTAGAATTCTCAAAACTGATCTTAGCGTGAACGGGTAGTTTTTGAACGTCAAGTGTTGAAGGTGTGTTGTGAAATAGGGGTTTGAAACTCTAATTTCGACGTTCTGTATCCACGCAAGCTTCCATGACGGGATTTATCCTGCTAGGGCGGGGCCGCTGTGGCGGGATAGGGTCCGCCGTAGTGGCCCAGTCGCGAATTAAGTCAGGATTAAACCCCAAAAAGTTCTTATTCTGCAATTTTCATTGTTGAGAGCTAAGAAACCACCTAGGGCAAGTTCATGATAGTTTTCCACCTCTTCTAGCGCAAAAGGTAAGGGTTTTAATCCCCTAATCCATTTTTTGATCTGTAGAACTTAGATTCTTGGGTGATTATCATTGGGGGAGGGTTTTGACCTGAAACTAATGGTGGAAAAATCCCTAAGTTGGGTATTGGGATCTTGGGTTTGGCCTAGGGTTGATAATTTTGATTGTAATCCAGGTAATTAGGCCTCGTTTATTGATCCTTGCATTAATTTGTTGTTTTTAGACCATGTACAAGTGGAAAGAATCCGGAAAGGGAGATTCAAGTGCCTTAGGGGGATTCAAGCTTAATTTCGAGGTAGGTGATGGTTTGATTTCATGTTTGTGAGGTGTGTGTTTGTAATTGCTTCATTGTAATGCATGTATGTATGTTAATGAAGCACTGTTGATCAAACCTAATGAAATGAGTATGAATGAACAAATGTATGCCATGATTCAACACTTGATTGTATGATTATGAGTATGTACATTATAAGTGTGAATCTGATTGTTGTTGTGATGATTGGATCATATGTCACATTCTGACACATACATTGGATCGGGTGTCACGTTCCAACACATTTATTGGATCGGGTGTCACGTTCTGGCACACTAACAGTTTGGGTATGGGTTCCATGAGAGGACCATTGAACTGCCATATTTACTTGTTATTGAGAATGTGGAATTGTACATTGCTCCTGAAATGATAATCGATGTTTATATATATTCTGCACATGTCATGTTTACTATGTTGTGACTGCCTATATATGTTTCACTTACTAGAATAGCCGCGTGATCCTACCAATAGAATGAGGTTGTGTACTAATACCGCACCTGCTCATTTTTTGTTGAGTACAGGGCATCTTCAGGCGGCTATTGATTGACCTCAGCTAGGAGAGCAGTGATCGAGACCGGATTTCAAGGGTGAGCCAGTTCTTTCAGGCTACCATGGAGTCCTTCCTATTGTTTTAGTCCATTTCCTTCGGACTTAGACTATTTAGATATTTCTTATGTTAGTTGGGGTTGTACCCCTTTTGCTTAGACTTGTTACACTTTAGATGTTTTGGTACAATGACTTGTAGGTTCTAGGGGTTAAACTTCCGCATTAGTTTGGTTAGTAATTGTTTAAACCTTCGGAGTTTATGGGAACTCAATATTTCATTAGTCATTTAAACCTGCTTCTCTATCTTTACATAATTTAGCTCTTAAAATTGCTTAGTCGGGTTGTAGTAGTGGTTCTCCCACCAGAGGGTTAGTGTGGGTGTCAATCACAACGGTCGGGGTCGTGACAATGTTGGTATCAGAGCCCTAGGTTCGTTGATCTCATTATACCAAAACGAGTCTAGTAGAGTCTTGCAGAACGGTACTGTAACATCTCGCTATTTGAAAGAACTAGAAAGAGTTAGAATTGGAAAGTCATTTAAGGAAAGAATGAGAAATCTGGAAATTTGTGTAAGTTATGTTAAGTTTGAGTTTTTGGTCAACTTCAAATGACCATAACTCCTAGCTCAGAATGAGCTAGGTGTCTTTTTAGATACCGTAGGAAAGATCTTGGAATTATCTTTCCAACGCCACCAAGTTTACGCAATTCCGAGCTCGTATGAATGAGATATGCCCATTTGAAGTTGGGTTGTTCAAATAAAGAAAATCTAATCCCGATTTTTTGAAGTGTAGTTTAGTCTTTTCCTTACCCAATTGTTTTGTTTCGTTTTTAGGAGCTTAATTGGGGTCTAAACTGAACTTGGTCAGTTTACGCTTTGATGAGTTCACAATTTGGACTAATTTAGGGACTTATTTGGATAGATTTAGTGTCCTCAAATGCTTATTTTGTGCCAATAACTGATGAAAATCCTTGATTTCCAGGTATTTGGATTGAGGAACAAAGTATGGACACTAATGAGCAAAAAAGAACAAGGCAACTGAAAGAACGAAGAAAAGAAGGTCTGATGATCACCTAATCCATTGGGCGAGTTGCCGAGTGGCCATTATCTCACCCAAAGTTCCAGTGTGCCAAGCCTTGAAGGAGAAAATAAAGTCGCTGATAGAAATGAGCAGTCGGCGTGTCACTGAACGGTTCTGCAATGCAGTATTAGATCGCCCAAAGTTACAGAACTTAAGGATGCTGAACGCCAAAGCAAAAAGGCGATGGAACTGACCAAAGGGCGGATCACCGAGTGGATCGACGATCCCGACTTACTGTGCCGAATGGTCCTTCGCAGCATATTTTTGGCGCCTATAAATACATTCTTTTGAATTCTTAGTTGAGTATCAGTTTTCATAATATAGAATTTCTTATCAGTTTTAAATAGAACTCTGAGTATTGAGACAATATTTTCCTTAGCTTTGAAGAATTGAAGTTTTCCATTTTTGAGAAATTTGAAGTGCGTCTTTGAGATTCTTCAATTTGGACCTTTGTAAAGACGAAATTAATCTTACCCAGTTGATGGAAACACAATTTGGTAACGATTTCTGTCTTTTTATGATGTCTAGCTAAAACCCCAAATCTTGGGGTGTGATTATGGGTTGATTTGACTTATGGGTATTGTGAATTGATAGTTTAAATGTTGTTTAAAAGTGATTTCAATCAGTAAATGTGGGTGTAGTTGCAAATGCAATTCTACCTTCGTGTTTTTGGCTTGCTCGAGATAGAGGTTTTAAAACCAAGATTACTGATTTGATGGTCTGTAGGTAATGTATTGTCATGGGTTCAGCTCAAGAGAGTGAATCCTAAACCCTTTTCCACACATTTATCGAGAGAGAGTAAATAGACTAAAGCGTAGGTTGTTCTTGATTGCTGCTTGTTGGCATTGGAGAGAAACCAACTTGGTTCGGGGTAAATTGTTTGAAAGAAAGTTTATCCCCACTAAAGTCTACCTTATACACTGATTTACAACTATTTACTATCAGTTGCAATTACCCATTTGTCTACCTTAGCCTATGAACCAATCACATCCCAAGAACCCATCTCATTACTTGTTAATTAATGTTATTTGTTGCTGTTGTAGTTAATAATTACAATCATAACCCCCTTGTTATTTGACACTTGTGTCACCCTTTAATTTGAACTATGCTTTTATTCGTAAATGTATTTACCTATGATTGACTTGAACATATTTGCATTTGGCTCTTGAAATCTTAAGCACGTAGCCCTCCTTGTGGGATTCGACCCCAACTCACTTAGTTGGGTTATATTACTGACTAACGATCGTTGGCACTTAGAATTGGAAGAAGTGTTCTAATACGTGAAATCAAAATGGCGCCGCTGCCGGGGAGTGTTGTTGGTTGAAGATTCTTTAGTTAAGTTAAATTTTGTTCTTGTTAGTCATAGTTGAACGTACTTAATTTTTGTTTTGTTTTGCTTGTTTATGTTTTGAAACAGGAAGTATGAGTGTGAACGGCAGCAATGGTAGCCAAGTAGGCCACAAAGATGACATCGGAAACCTCAATGATGTCAACGAGCCTAATGCTAATGAGTCTCATCTTATGGGAGGAATTGGTGATATTTGCTTGCCTCCGGCCGAAGGGAACGCGGTGTTCCATATCACAAGTACTATGTTGCTGCTCTTGCAATTAAAAGGTCGGTTCAGTGGTTTGGCTCATGAGGATCCCTATGAGCATATTAGAAACTTCGTGGATGTTTGTGGACCGTTCTCCTTCAAGAACAAATCCCCAGAGTCAGTCCGGTTGAGGTTGTCCCATTCTCTTTGATGGGAGAAGCATGTAATCGGCTGGCTAAATTTCCACGTAAATCAATCACTTCGTGGGAGGAGCTGGTCACTGCATTTCAAGTGCGATTTTGCCCTCCTTCGAAGATGATGACTCTTCGGGATAGTATTCAGAGCTCTAAGCGTCTGGAGGGCAAGCCAATTCATGAAACTTGGCTGCGATTCAAGAAGTTGGTTCTCTAATACCAAACTCATGGCTTGCCTGACAACGTGTTGCTGCAGTATTTTTACCGGAGTCTTGACTCGGTAAACAAGGGTGTTGCTGACCAACTTTCTCCTAGAGGTTTGATGTAGCAACCTTATGTGATAGCAGCTCAGCTCTTGGATGGCATGACTACAATCAATCGGGCATGGTACACTCGTGAAGACCAGGTCTCCCCTCTCACGTTTAAATTGACCAAGGAGCAGATGGAGAAAGACCAAGAGAGGGACCAAAACATGGCCAAGATCATGACACAACTTGACATTTTGTCTAAAAGTGTCATGGGAGCTGGTGCTCGAATTGTCAATGTCGTGGGTGTCGGGTGTGTTAATCCTAATGAGGCAAAGTTTGAGGCTTTGTACAACGAAGAGGTGAATTTCCTAGCCAACTAAGGTGGTGGTTATCGTTCAAACTACCCTAGGTAGGGTGGTAACCATGGTTGGAGCAGGGATGAAGGTTGGAAGGATCGTGATTGAGAGTGGAATGACCGTAATCTCACTTGGAAAGATAGGGAATGGGAGAAGGAAAGATATGTTCCTCCCCATGAGTGCCAAAAGCCAAGGGATTCCGATGGAGGTCGGTCGGAGGATATGCTTTCTCGTATTCTCAACAAAGTTGAGGGGTCTGACAAGATTTTGAAAGAAATGAAAGAAGTTGTGTCGACCCTTAGCCAGATGGTTACCTCCTATTCAGTATCAATCAAGTAGTTGGAGACCCAAATGGGTCATATCTCATCTCATTTAAACCTGAGACAACACGGGAGTTTGCCTAGTGATACTATGGCTAACCCCAAGAATGAGGTTTGAGTGTGGAGTTGCGTCGTGCCGCGACGTTAGCTAAGGCGCTGCTTGGGAGGCAATCCAAGTTTTTATTTTCTTTCTTTTTGAGTTGAAATAATGGTGTGTTGATTGTGTAGGTCAAAGTGTGGAAAGTGTTTGAAAAGTTCAGGTTTGCGAGCTAAAAGTCTAGTCGGCGTATCACTGAAGAGGTCGGCGAGCCCGATTTGGACCGTCGTTGGACTCAAGACAATTTGAAATTGGAGTCTGTAAAACTCGGCGAGCCCAGGAGCAACTTGGTGAATTGCCGACCAGGTCGGCGATCACGACTTTGTCCGTTGTTTGGACCCCCACATTATTTGGAGGTCCTGTAAAACTCGGTGAGGTAAGTGCCCACTCGGCGTGTTGCTGAGTGGGTCGGCGAGTAAAACTAACGTCACCGAATGGGCGAGAACTGGACGGTTTTTAAAGGGAAAAGGTTTAAACTTCCAAATTCTTTCACTTTCCCTCACTTTTGAACTTCCCAAACTCACAGCCTCACTTTAGTCTTCTATAATTTTGCATTTTTATAATATTTGAGTCATTGATTGTGTGCTCGGAGTTGGAATCTTTGCCACCTAGCTTTTCAAATCTTGATTATTCGACATCAAAGGTTGGATTTCCGAACCCCGAAACCTAATTTAGAAATTTGTAGTCATTTCCAATGATTTTATCTTAGTGATGTGTGTTGGGACTCTCTGATCATAATTGTATATGTGTGCCTAGTTTAACTTTAATATCATGCCTTAAATGCCTATAATGTTGATTTCTCGAGATTTTATGCCTTAAATTCGGTTAAAAATTGTGGGGTTGTTCTTGCATGTTGTTGGGTCTAGTCGGGCGAAGTCTAAGTAGCCCGCATTTGTGCCAAATGACGTATTTTTCCTAATGATGGGGCGGTTGACGTCATTCATAAGGGCAAAAGTTGTCAAATGGCAAAATTTGGCCAAACCGAGAGAAGTCTGAGTATCCCAAGGACATGGGTGTAATAAGTCCTAGTTTAATTGTGGTAGTGCATGTTTTGATTTTGTTTTCGGGAGCTGCAGGGTTGAATTTGAGAAGTTGAGTTGAAAGTAGGCACGTTGGGTCCTTTAGCAAGCTAGGTCAAGCTCGTCGAACCACTAGGCGGTTTGCCGAAGTTCCCCATATCGCCCTTAATTTTGTGCTAAATGTGAAGTTTGGTTCTATAAATTTCGGTGAGAAGCCTGAGGTCGCTGAATGCACTCGGCGACTCGCCGAAAGTCCTTCTTGATCGCTCTTTGTCTGCGCCCCTATCCATTTTAGCATGGTAACTTTCGGCGGGCTAATCCTTCCTCACCGAATGCTGTAGGTGATTCACCAAAAATGCTCTTCCCATCGCCGACATGCCAGAATTTTCTAAGATATTTGAGCCAATATTTTCGGCGAGCCCAATCTAGCTCGCCAAAGAGATTCGGCGACTCGCCGACCGGTTCGGCGAGTCTGTCTGCAACTCCTTTTCTGTGCATCTGATTGAATTGTTTCTAACTGTTTTTTGATGTTTTTTTGTAGATATAGCAAGAACAAAAGTTGCCAGTAGAGACATGCCACCCCGTAAGAAGGCTAAGGGGGTAACTATCAACGAGGATGCTGCTGCATCCAAGTCTAGGGTCACCAAACTTCCCATAACTGGTGGGAAAGGCAAAGGAAAAAGGAAGGCACCTGCATCATCGGAGGCCAGCTTCGACAGTGACGGGATCTACACCAGCCACCTCACCACCTATGAGATGAGGGTGAGCACCAGGAGCAGCAGGCTGCAGCTTCGGAGCTCGAGGATGATGAACTGTTAGCAACATAGAGTGCTGAGCTGGGATCCAAAAGGATGAACGATTCATCTAGGATCAGGACTCCTTAGGACACCACTACCCCTCCTCCAGCTCCAACACAGGTCGTGGTCCCAGCACCACCAATGCAGGGTCCTCCTCCCAAGTCTATGAATAGATTGGAGACTGAGGGGATGAGGGACAATCATTGAGGAGAAGCGTCTGTCCACTGATGGGGTCATTGACAGGTACCCGGAGATAATGAGTTGTCTAAAGTCGCACAAATTCCAAATCTTCACCAAGCCCCGTGGTCCTTATATTCCAAATTGGGTCCGAGATTTCTATGTTGCTTATGGAGCCGTGACACCACAGAGAAAGAAGCATGTAACTGCATTCAAACAGATTGACTCTGTAGTTGTCCGAGGTAAGAAAGTGTTGTGTGACAGTACTACTATAATGCGGTTTAGAAGTGTACCAACAACATTGCTGATGCTCACCAGTACAGGGTGAAGACTAAGTCCTTGGAGGGAATGAAAAGCTAGCTCGCCCCTCTAATATGTGGTGGTACTCCGAGGTGGTTGGAGGCAGGGACTCCAATAGAAAAGAGGGACTTACATGTAGATGCGAGGTACTGTTTTGGCTTTATCATCAGTAATGTCATGCCATCCCAGAATGAGTCCATCCTTCACCACACAAAGGCAAGCGTCTTGGCTCGATCATTGCACGAGAACACATAAATTTAGGTATGATCATTTGGCAGGAGATGGCCATGAGGGCCAAGCAGCGCTAGACTTCCCTCCCCTTTTCGGTGTTGATCACCAAGCTGTGCAGACGGTCTCGGGTTCCTAAAGATGAGAAGAAAGATGTGGAAGTGATTCCCACATCTTTACCGATATCCGAACGATCGAGGCGGAATATTTAAAGGATGAAGTAGAGAAGAAGAAGGCATCCCCGGTGGACTCTTCCCCGATTGTGGATACAGACTCACTGCCTGCACATGCACCTTTGCCTACACCGGCCCTGGGCCTTCAGGTACTTCTAGTGTTGTTCCTTCTAATACTCCAGGTTCCTCTGCTGCTACATTGCCTCCCAGATCTGCTATTTCTGCTGTTTCTTGGCCCCTGCTCACTAAGGATGCATTACTCCAGATAGGGTAGCTAGTTCATTCTGTCGACCATCATGCTGCCAGACTTGAGGCCTCCATTCTGGGCATAATTCAGACAATCTTTGATGATGCTGTGACACCGTTGAGTGCTACCATTGATTCCCTTGCGGCTAGGATAGCGGTGTGTAAGCGTGGCCAAAGGGCCACTGAGAAAGTGACAACTTTAAAGGCCGCTATTTCTGCACTGAGGAAAGAAGTGGACCAGTTGAAGTCCACCGACATGTCCATGATTTTCGGGATGGTGGAAATCTCAGATGTGCCAGTAGATCCAGCTATCCCTCCGGCTACTACTGGAGATAATGTTAGAGTTGAGGAGGCAGCTGATCCTAAATCTGAGGCTGAGACGGATGAGGAGATGCTTGGGGTTGCTGAGGAGGTTTCTTTTGAGGGCCTTACTGAGAATAAGAAGGCCTTGATCGATAAAGCTGCGCAGACCTCTTTAGCTGATACGCCTTCGGCTGACCCTAGTAGAACTGGTGATACTGTAGATGTGACTCCCGGCACTGATGCCCCAATTTAGAGCATTACACTGGGTAACTGATGCCCAGACAGATGGAACAACTGTTTAGACAGGATCCCTTTTTACCTCCCTATCTGTCTTATTTTCTTTGACTTCTGGATATTTTATTTCTTGCATTTGAGGACAAATAACTTTTGTTTGTGATGGGGTGAGGCCCACCTTTTGTGATGATTGTTCGGTTTATATATTTGGGTTTTGTGGTGTATATTGTGTTTTGGCACTGTTTTTGTGGATGATTAAGCCTGTGGCTCCTTGCTTTAATTGTAAATGATTTTTAGACTCTTCCAAAAAATTTGTGCCACCTCTTGTTTCTGTTTGAATGTGGCTGTTCTCTTGGAAATTTGATTATCGGTCTTGATCAATACCGGTGACTTGAATAGTTCTCATAATCGAACAAAAATGAATGTGCAGCTACGATGAGGTCAAATGTAGTTGCATAGGCAATATGTGAACTTTTTGGAACTCGTTGTGACTAGCCAATTATAAAATTGAGTCTCTTGTTGTGAACATTGTACACTAGCGAAAGTGTGGAGTCTTGTTTGACATTGGTGTCAATGCCTTGTGTGATGAGCTTATTGTGAACCATGTGTGATAACACTTAGAATTTTCCCCATTGGTCCGGTTGACAAAGTGATGCAATCTCTTGATATGATCTTAGGCAATTTTGGAGAGTGTGAAACAATTTGACATTATACCTCTTTTTGTGGCCTAGCTTGTGAGTGTGTGAACTTTGCTTGAACACCTTTTGACCCTTACACTCTTCTTGGAAGAAACTTGATGAAATTGTGACTTTTTTTTATCCATTACCCTTAATCCTCATGATTTGTGGTTTGTGTGAATAGCCAACTTAGGCTTTTGGCCTAAGTTGGGGGTGTGGTGAAAAGAGAAGGTAAATCAAGAAGTGCAAAGAAGTCCCCTTTGACCCATGGTTTTGAGAAAGATGGAACCCCTCTATACAAAAAAAAAAAAGAGAAAAAAGAAGAAAAAAATGAAAAAGTTGTGGAATAAAGTTGTGAAAATGCAAAAAGAAATGGGCACACAGTCCATGGAAAGTGAATAATGGGGTGACCCATGAGCATAAATGAGAATGATGAAGAGAAGGAAGGAAACTGTTGTTTACACCAAATTTCATGAGGATATGAGTCACTGAGCCTAAATGACCATACCTTTACACTCAGCCCCGTTACAAGCCTTGAAAAGACCTTTTTGATCTTGAGGGAGCTGAAACAAATGGTTGATTGGAAAATAAGGGAAAACCTATGGGTGAAATCATGCATTGTGTTCATCTTTGTGAGTGTGAGTGTTGATAGTGATTTTGGAGCGATGAATTGTTGGACCATTGTGTGTGAATATGAAATCATTCTTTTTGTGAGGGAATTTGAGCACCTTTGTTGAGCATGAACTTGCATTTGAAGCAAGTACTGTGAACTTGAGAATCTTTGATAATTGTGAGTCACAACTTGAATCTTTGAGTGCATAATTGATCCTTGCATGTGTAAGTTGAGTTTTTTGTGTGCATTCATGATTGAGTCTTGTGTAGCACTATTTGAAACATCCTTTTTGAACTATTGAACTTGAGTTTTACATGAGGACAAGCAAAAGTTTAAGTTGGGTGTGTTCATGAGTCCACGATTTGGACTCATTTAGGGTCTTATGTGGATAGAGTTAGTGTCCTCAAATGCTTATTTTGTGCCAATAACTGATGAAAATCCTTGATTTCCAGGTATTTGGATTGAGGAACAAAGCATGGACACTAATGAACAAAAAGGAACAAGGCAGCTGAAAGAATGAAGAAAAGAAGGCCTAATGATCGCCTAATCCATTGGCCGAGTTGCCGAGTGGCCATATTCTCACCTAAAGTTCCAGTGTGCCAAGCCTTGAAGGAGAAAATCAAGTCGGCGATAGAAAAGAGCAGTCGGCATGTCACCGAACGGTTCCACGGTGCATTATTAGATCGCCTAAAGTTACAGAACTTGAGGATGCTGAAGGCCAAATAAAAAAGGCGATGGAACTGACCAAAGGGCAGATCGCCGAGTGGATCGGCTATCCCGACTTACTGCGCTGAATGGTTCTTCGCAGCATATTCTTGGCGACTATAAATATATATTTTTGAATTCTTAGTTGAGTATCAGTTTTCATAATATAGAATTTCTTATCAGTTTTAGATAGAACTCTTAGTATTGAGACAATATTTTCCTTAGCTTTGAAGAATTGAAGTTTTCCATTTTTGAGAAATTGGAAGTGGGTCTTTGAGATTCTTCAATTTGGACCTTTGTAAAGATGAAATTTATCTTACCCAGTTGATGGAAACCCAATTTGGTAACGATTACTTTCTTTTTATGATGTCTAGCTAAATCCCCAATTCTTGGGGTGTGATTATGGGTTGATTTAACTTATGGTTATTGTGAATTGATAGTTTAGATGTTGTTTAAAAGTGATTTCAATCAGTAATTATGGGTTAATTGAAAGGGTTGTAGTTGCAAATGCATTTCTACCTTCGTGTTTTTGGCTTACTCGAGAAAGAGGTTTTAAAACCATGATTACCGATTTGATTATCTGTGGGTATTGGGTTGTCATGGGTTCAGCTCGAGAGAGTGAATCCTAAACCCTTTTCCACACATTCAGCTCGAGAGAGTGAATAGACTAAAGCGTAGGTTGTTCTTAATTGCTGCTTGTTGGTGTTCAAGAGAAACCAATTTGATTCGGGGTAAATTGTTCAAGAGAAAGTTTATCCCCACTAAAGTCTAGCTTTTTCACTGATTTACAGCTATTTACTATCAGTTGCAATTACCTATTTTTCTACCTTAGCCTATGATCCAATAACATCCCAAGAACCCATCTCATTACTTGTTAATTAGTGTTATTTGTTGTTGTTGTAGTTGATAATTACAATCAAAACCCCCTTGTTTTTTGAAACTTCTGTCACCTTTTAATTTGAACTATGCTTTTATTCGTAAATGTATTTACCTATGATTGACTTGAACATGTTTGCACTGGGCTCTTGAAATCTTAAGCACGTACCACTCCCTGTGGGATTTGACCCCAACTCACTTAGTTGGGTTATATTACTGACTAACGATCGTTGGCACTTAGAATTGGAAGAATTGTCCTGATACGTGAAATCACGCTTTCGAAACCTAAGTTAGGGTTTTGAGAGAAGAGGAGAAAAGAGGAAAAAGAGTAAGAATCGTCAAGTTTTTCAAGAATCACTTGTGGATTTCGTCATGGGGTGATCCCTACGAGGTATGAGATATCACATAGCGTTGGGTTAGTTCACCCACGCGCCAATCATGATTCTGTTCAGCGAAGTTATATAGTTTTGAAAGTAAATCTTATGAGTTCTTGATGAAATTCGTTTGAAATCTTGTGAGTTCTTGTTGTTGTAGTTTCTTGAGGTTGATTCATGCTTTTTATGTGTGATTTCGAGTTGAATCTTGAATATATCGAGGGTATAGTCGACTCTAAGTGTTTGGGGGAAAGAAACAAGTTGATTTAGGGGATTTAGAGTTGAAAAACGGGCAAGAACAGTCGGGACTTACCTGGGCAGGGGCCTGGGACGCCACCCCAGCCAGAGCGCCTCAACAGAGGCTCTGAAGTTTGGGTCTTGGGGTGCCGCGCCAACCAGAACTCCCCACCCTTACTTCTGAAGTTTGCCCTATGGCACCCCACGTCGCTCAGGGCGCCAGGGATGCCAGTTCTTCCCATTCTCCCCCCTTCTTTTCGTACTAGTTCCTTAGCAACGTACCTATGTTTTCTAGTTGATTCCAACACTCTAAGGTACGTCTAAATATCATGAAATCAGCCATAAACATGAGATCATGAACCTTGAATCCATAATTCATTTCAAGGAATTTAAGAGTCAAACGTTTAACTTTATTTTAAGACTTAAGCTTTGAGTTGAGTAAAGAGTAATAGTAAAGTTCAATTCTTCAAAAATTATACGGGAACTAAATATTCCCAAGAGTTAAAATGTTTTCACATTTGAGCAAGAAGGGAAACACCGATTTCCAAGAGAGCTTTTAAGCTAAGTTTTGAGTAATTATCTCAAACCAAAGAAAGAGATTTTGTTTTTAAAACATATGAGCTAAGTATATTTTTGGGAGTAGTATTGAGCACTGATATGGGGATGTGAGTTAATAATAACTCAAGTCTCCATAAACCATGTAGCCATCATGGGTAGAGAAGGATTATACTTTTTAGATGATTCCTTAAGTGTTTTTTAGCATAGAATAGTGGATCCACTTAGTTAAGGTGTTCTATATGATGGCAAAGTATAGGATAGTTCTGGCAGCGTGGACAGGACGTTGTATCACCACTTAGGCTCATAGTGGTGGTTGTCGGTTAGAGAAACTCCCACAGTAACTATATTACTTTATATGTAAACTGAGTTGTTATTGCATTTCTTTAACAAATTGAGTTGCTACTACTGTTTTAAATGCTTTGTATAACTACACCATTATTATTGTTTTACTTTGCATTTGAGTTAAGTTATTCATGAGTTGAGTAAAACCAAGGTAAGTGTTCTTTTCAGATTTCTTTCAAGCTTATGTCTTTTTTAGCATTCCCCTCACATACTCGTACATTCAATGTACTGATTCCATTTGTCCTGCATCATTTTATGATGTAGACACAGGTAACCATGATCAGCATCCAGTGCCTCGTTAATCCAGTTGAGCACTCAGAGTCAGTTGGTGAGCCTTCTTCCTTTCTGGAGGATCCCTTATTATCTAATTTTTAGTATTTCTCTTGTTAGGATGATCGAGTGTCTTGTCCTGACATCCCTATTGTTTTAGAGGCTTCATAGATGAGTAGTTATAGTTCTTTAGTCTTTCCATTTTCAACTGTATATGTTAAGACTTGAGTTGCCATTTTAGCTAGTTTAATATTTGTTTAAGATATTGCATGAGTTATCCTTTGAGACTGTTTCTATTATTTATGTCTTCCGCTATAAGTTAATCCAGGCCAAGGGTTATCTTTGGGCCAACAATGGTTCTCGAGTGCCAGTCCCACCCAGGGTGTAGGCTCGGAGCGTGACAAACTTGGTATCAGAGCACAAAGTTCAAGAGTCCTAGGGAGTCTACGAAGCTGTGTCTGGAGAGTCTTAGTTATCGGTGTGAAGCGCGCCACATCTATAATTAGGAGGCTGTAACACTGAGGAATGTTCTCACTTCTTTCATACTCATTTCATGCGTTAGAGTTTGATCTCTGAAAAGTTTCCTCTAATTAATGCTTGCGCGTGTGTTTCAGTAATCATGCCTCCACGAATAGTTGTCTGAGGTCATCCTGTTATGAAGAATGTTGAGGAGCAAGGGGTACCTAATGCACCTGAAGTGCAACCCTAAGGAGAAGTTACGAATGCTGAGCTGTGACTAACCAGGTTGGGAAACAAAGAGGAGCTAGATAGGAAGTGGCTAATACTTTGAGGATCCGAGAGTTATTGAGGATAAATCCTCCTAGTTTTACTGGTTCAAGCACTATTGAGGATCCGAAGAGTTTTGTTGAGGAATTGCAAAAGGTATTTGAGGTCATGCACGTTGCTGATGTTGAGCGAGTTGAACTAGCTGCAAATCAACTAAAGAATGTTGCTAGGACTTGGTTTGACCAGTTGAAGAAGGGTAGAGCTGAGGGAACACCACATGCGAGTTGGGCTTGTTTTGAGGAGGCCTTCTTGGGGAGTTTCTTTCCCCAAGAACTGAGAGAGGCCAATGTACGAGAGTTTCTCACCCTTAAGCAAGATTCACTGAGTGTTCATGAGTATAAGTTGAAGTTCACCCAACTATCCTATTATGCTCTGGAGATGGTTGAGGATATGAGGAGTAGAATGAGTTTGTTTGTTGTTGGGCTGTCTCGTCTGTCGAGTAAGGAAGGTAAGGCTGCAATGCTAATAGGTGCCATGGATATAACAAGGTTGATGGTCTATGTGCAGCAAGTTAAGGAAGAGAAGCTAAGGGATAGGGAGGAATTCAGAAATAAGAAGGCTAAGACATCAGGGAATGAGTCCGGGCAACAAAGAAATAATGCGAACTAGTCTTCTTTCCTACAAAAGCAAAAGGGACCTGCTCCATCATCTGCTAGTGCACCTACACCCAGAAATAAAGGTGAGTACAATAGTCAGAATTCACAGCACTTCAGGGCTAGACCTGCCTAATCTTAGGATAGTGTGACACAAGGAGGTAACTGGGCTCATGTATGTGCTAAGTGTGGTAGGACTTACCAGGTAAGTGTCCGATTGCTCCACATGTTATTTCAAGTGTTGACAAGAGGGTCACTTCATGAAAGAGTGCCCTAAGAACCAGCAAGGTAATAGAACTCAGGGCAATAGAGCCTAATCTTCATTAGTTGCTCCACCAGACATGGCTGCACCTAGAGGAGCTACTTCCGGTACTGGTGGAGGAGCAAACCGCCTTTATGCGATCACTAGCCGTCAAGAGCAAGAGAATTCTCTAGATGTTGTCACTGGTATGATCAAAGTCTTTACTCTTGATGTTTATGCTTTGCTAGACCCAGGAGCAAGTTTCTCTTTTGTTACTTCTTATGTTGAAAATAATTTTGATGCTCTTCCTGAGAAACTTTGTGAACCCTTTTGTGTTTCTACACCTGTTGGGGAGTCTATTCTAGTTGAGCGAGTATATCGTGATTGTGTCATTTCAATCAATCACAAGAACACCATAACTGATTATTTGAGTTAGACATGGTAGATTTTGATGTCATTCTTGGTATGGACTGGCTTCATGCCTGTTATGCCTCCATTGATTGTAGAACTCGAGTTGTTAGATTCCAAATTCCTAATGAGCCAGTTATAGAGTGGAGTAGTAGTTCAGCAGTGCCTAAGGGTCATTTTATTTCGTACCTTAAGGTGAGAAAGTTAGTTTCCAAGGGTTGAGTCTATCACTTAGTCCGAGTTAATGACTCTAGTGTTGAGATACCTCTTATTCAGTCAACTTCAGTAGTAAAAGAGTTTCCATAAGTCTTTCCTGATGATCTTCCCAGAGTCCCTCCTGAGAGAGAAAAAGACTTCGGTATAGACATTCTTCCAGATACTTGTCCTATATCTATTCCTCCATAAAGAATGGCTCCAACAGAGTTGAAAGAGCTAAAAGAATAGTGGAAAGATCTCTTTGATAAGGGTTTTATTCAACCAAGTGTCTCACCTTGGGGCGCTCCAGTCTTGTTTGTGAGGATGAAGGATGGTTCCCTTAGGATGTGTTTAGACTACCGCCAGTTGAACAAGGTTACCATCAAGAATAAGTATCCTCTTCTGAGAATTGATGATCTTTTTGATCAACTTCAGGGTGCTACTTGTTTCTCTAAGATAGACCTCAGATCAGGCTACCATCAATTAAGATTAAGGGAATGTGATATTCCAAAGACAACATTCACGACCGTTATGGTCATTATGAGTTTCTAGTTATGTCATTTCTTTTGACCAATGGACCTGCAGCGTTCATGGACCATATGAATAGAGTATTCAAACCTTACTTAGATATGTTAGTTATCGTATTCATTGATGACATACTAATCTATTCGAGGAATAAAGAAGATCATGCTAGTCATCTCAGAATAGTTCTCCAAACTTTAAAGGATAGAGAGTTATATGCCAAGTTCTCTAAGTGTGAGTTTTGGCTTGAGTCTATGGCATTTTTAGGCCACATTCTGTCTTGAGAGGGAATTAAAGTTGATACTCAGAAAATAGAGGCAGTGCAGAATTGGCCTAGACCCACATCACCAACTGATATTAGGAGTTTCTTAGGTTTGACTGGATATTATTGAAGGTTCGTAGAGGGGTTCTCATCTATTTCATCCCCTTTGACAAAGTTAACTCAGAAAACAGCGAAATTTCAATGGTCTGAAGCTTGTGAGAAAAGCTTTCAGGAATTGAAAAAGAGGTTGACTACTTCTCTAGTATTGACTTTACCAGACGGTACACAAGGCTTTGTTGTATATTATGATGTGTCTAGAGTTGGTTTGGGTTGTGTGTTAATGCAGAATGGAAAGGTTATAGCTTATTCCTCTAGACAGTTGAAAGTTCATGAGAAGAATTACCCAACCCATGATCTAAAATTGGCTGTCGTAGTATTTGCTTTGAAAATATGGCGCCATTACCTTTATGGTGTTCATCTGGATGTGTTCACCGATTACAAGTGTCTTCAGTATGTGTTTACTCAGAAAGAGCTTAATCTCAGAAAGAGCTTAATCTCAGAAAAAGGAGGTGGTTAGAATTACTCAGGGATTATGACATGAGTATTCTTTATCACCTAGGTAAGGCTAATGTTATTGCTGCTGCCTTGAACAAGTTATATATGGGTAGTACCGCCCATTTTGAGGAAGATAAGAAAGAGTTAGCAAAAGATGTGCATAGACTCACATGCTTGGGAGTCCGACTAATGGATTCCACAGAAGGAGGAGTAGTGGTGATGAATGGGGCTGAATCTTCATTAGTGTCAGAAGTGAAAGAAAAGCAAGACCAAAATCCTATTTTGCTTGAATTGAAGACAAATGTTCATAAGCAAAAAGTATTGGCTTTTGAATAAGGGGGAGATGGTGTATTGAGCTATCAAGGTAGGTTGTGTGTACAAAGGGTGGATGAACTCCAAGAGAGGATCATGGAGGAAGCTCGTAGCTCTAGATATTCCATTCATCCGGGTTCCACAAAGATGTATCGTGACTTGAGAGAAGTTTATTGGTGAAGTAGTATGAAGAAGGGCATTGCAGAGTTTGTTGTTAAGTATC
This sequence comes from Solanum acaule, assembly GCA_036250505.1. NCBI lineage: Eukaryota > Viridiplantae > Streptophyta > Magnoliopsida > Solanales > Solanaceae > Solanum > Solanum acaule. The sequence goes on along the minus strand of JAJOOR010003882.1, from coordinate 27,991 downwards.
TGAATTCCCAACAAGTTAAAGTAGAGCATCAAAGGCCCGATGGTATAACTCAGAATATAGAACTTCCAAAATGGAAGTGGGAGATGAATAATATGGACTTTATCACATGTTTACTAAGGTCTTGCAGACAACATGATTCTATTTGGGTAATTGTCAATAGAATGACGAAACCAACCCATTTTTTGCCGGTAAAGACTACCATACAACAGAGGATTATGCTAAGTTGTATATTCAAGAGGTAGTTAGACTTCACGGGGTGCCAGTTTTGATTATTTCAGATAGAGGTGCCCAATTTACTGCACAGTTCTAGAAATCTTTTTAAAAAGGCTTGGGTTCAAAGGTGAACTTAAGTACTACTTTTCATCCTCAGACAAATGGTCAAGCAGAGCGCACCATTCAGACTCTAGAAGATATGTTGAGGGCGTATGTGATTGATTTCTAGGGGAATTAGGATGATCACTTACCTCTCATTGAGTTCGCTTACAACAATATTTACCACTGTAGCATCCAAATGGCTCCTTATGAAGCTCTTTACGGGAGAAGATGCAGATCTACTATTGGATGGTTTGAAGTTGGTGAAGCTGGGTGGATAGGACCAGACCTAGTTCATCAAACTATGGAGAAAGTTAAAGTGATCCAAGAGAGGTTGAAAACAACGCAAAGTCGTCATAAATCCTACACCGATGTTAGGAGAAAGGAGTTAGAGTTTGAAGTAGATGATTGGGTATACTTTAAAGTTTCACCTATGAAGGGTGTTATGAGATGTGGTAAGAAGGGGAACCTTAGTCCCTGGTATATTGGTCCTTACAGAATATCCAAGAGGATTAGCAATGTAGCTTATGAGATAGAGCTACCGCAAAAGTTGGCAGCGATTCATCCGGTATTTCATTTCTCCATGTTGAAGAAGTGCATGGGCGATCCTTCATTGATCATTCCAAATGAAGATATTGGGATCAAGGATAGCTTATCTTATGAGGAGATTTCTGTTCAGATTCTAGATCGCCAAGTTCGAAAGTTGAGGACTAAGGAAGTAGCATCAGTCAAAGTTCCTTGGAGAAACCAGTTTGTTGAGGAACCTACTTGGGAAACTGAAGAAGATATGAAGAAGAGATATTCACATCTCTTTGAAACCGGAGAAATTCCAGACCGAGGTACTAATTCTCTTCTTAGTGCTCTTTAATTTATAAGTTGGCATTTTGTATTTGCATTGCTTGTTGGGTGTTTGAGTTGATTTTTAGATGTTACACCATTAGCCTAATAAGAGCAATCTCATTCGAGGACGAATGTTCCCAAGGGGGAGATATTGTAACATCTCACTATTTGAAAGAACTAGAAATAGTTAGAATTGGAAATAGTCACTTTAGGAAAGAATGAGAAATCTGGAAATTTGTTTAAGTTATGTTAAATTTGAGTTTTTGGTCAGCTTCAAACGATCATAACTCCTATATCATAATGATTTAGGTGTGCTTCCAGATACCGTAGCAAAGTTCTTGAAATTATCTTTCCAACGTCGGCAAGTTTGCGCGATTCTAAGTTCGTATGAGTGAGATATGCCCATTTGAAGTTGGGTTGTTCAAATAAGGAAAGTCTAATCCGGATTTTTGGAAGGGTAGTTTAGTCGTTTCGTTACCCAATTGTTTTATTTCGTTTTTAGAAGCATAATTGGGGTTTAAACTGAACTTGGTCAGTTTACTCTTTTAAAAACTAAGTTAGGGTTTTGAGAGATGAGAAAAGAAGAGGAGAAAAGAGGAGAAGTAGCAAGAATAGTCAAGTTCTTCAAGAATCGCTTGTGGATTTCATCAAGGGGTGATCCCTACGAAGTATGTGAGATCACATAGCATTGTGTTAATTCACCCACGCGCCAATAATGATTCAATTCAGTGAAGTTATATAGTTTAAAAAGCAAATCTTATGAGTTCTTGATGAAATTCGTTTGAAATCTTGTGAGTTCTTGTTGTTGAAGTTTCTTGAGGTTAATTCATGATTTTTAGGTATGATTTCAGGTTTAATCTTGCATATATTGAGGGTATAGTCGACTCTAAGTGTTTGGGGGAATGAACCAAGTTGATTTAAGGGGTTTAGAGTTGAAAAACGAGCAAGCAAAGTCAAGACTTACCTGGGCAGGGGCTTGGGGAGCTGCCCTAGCCAGAGCGCCTCAGCAAAGGCTCTAAACTTTGGGTATTTGGGCACCGCGCTAGCCAGAGGGCCCCACCCATGCTTTTGATGTTGGCCCTCTGGCGCCCCACGTCGCTCAAAGCGCCAGAGACGCTAGTTCTTCCCATTCTTCCCCTTCTTTCCGTACTAGTTCCTTAGAAACGTACCTATGTTTTCTAGTTGATTCCAACGCTCTACGGTACTTCTAAAAATCATGAAATCATCCATACACATGAGATCATGAACCTTGAATCCATAATTCATTACAAGGAAAGTTAAGAGTTAAGTCAAGAGAAGTTCATAAAGTTTTCCAAAAGTCATTCACAAACGTTTTAACTTTGTTTTAAGACTTAAGCTTTAAGTTGAGTAAAGAGTAAGAGTAAAGTTTAATTCTTCAAAGATTACACCGGAATTGTTCCCAACAGTTAAAATGTTTTCACATTTGAGCAAGAAGGGAAACACCGATTTCCAAGAGCGCTTTTAAGCTAAGATTTGGGTAATTATCTCAAACTAAAGAAATAGTTTTTGTTTTAAAAACATATGAGCTAAGTATATTTTTGGGTGTAGTATTGAGCACCAATATGGGGACATGAGTTCATAATAACTCAAGTGTCCATAAACCATATAGCCATCATGGGTAGAGAATGATCATATTTTTTAGATGATTCCTTAAGTGCTTTTTAGCATAGACTAGTGGATCCACTTAGTTAAGGCATTCTATATGATGGCAAAGTATAGGACAGTTCTGGCAGCGTGGGCAAGACGTTGTTTCACAATTTAGGCTCATAGTGGTGGTTGTCGGTTAGAGAAACGCCCATATAAACTATATTACTTTATATGTAAACTAAGTTGTTATTGCATTTCTTTAACAAATTGAGTTCCTACTACTATTTTAAATGCTTTGTATAACTGCACCATTATTGTTGTTTTACTATGCATTTGAGTTAAGTTATTCATGAGTTGAGTAAAGCCAACGTAAGTGATTTTTTCATATTTCTTTCAAGCTTATGTCTTGTTTAGCATTCCCCTTGCATACTCGTACATCCAATGTACTGATGCCATTTGACTTGCATCATTTTATGATGCAGACACAGGTAACCATGATTAGTATCCAGTGCCTCATTGATCCAGTTGAGCACTCAAAGTCAGTTGATGAGCCTCATTGCTTTTCGGAGGATCCCTTATTATCTTGTTTTTAGTATTTCAGTTGTTAGGATGATCGGGGGTCTTGTCTCGACATCCCTCATTGTTTTAGAGGCTTCATAGACGAGTATTTATAGTTCTTTAGTCTTTCTGTTTTCAGTTGTATACGTTAAGACTTGAGTTGCTATTTTGGCTAGTTTAATATTTCTTCAAGATATTGCATGAGTTATCTTTTGAGACTATCTCTCTTATTTAAGTCTTCTGCTATAAGTTAAGCCAAACCAAGGGTTCGCTTGGGGCCAGCAATGGTTCTCGAGTGCCAGTCCCACCCAGGGTCTAGGCTCGGGGCGTGACAGGTACGGAGACATTATACTTTTCTTCGAGAGGCTACAAGACTTTGGGAAATATCTTTGTTTCTACTCTTTTCGTACTATGACTTGATTCTAATTGGTATTTGGTGATCGAAATTGGTATCTGATCTCCTTCTTCTTCTGTCCCCAAATGGTTAACACTCGTTTCAGTGGCGTCAGGCTCGTAGCTCCCATCAATGAGCCAGTTGAGGAATCCGCAGCAAGAGGCCATGGTCAAGGTAGGGGGAGGGGAAAAGTGAGGGGTAGAGGGCAAGGAAGGGCAGCATCTGCCAGGAATAGAAACCACGCTGAAAATGCTCTTAGGGAAGAGGTCCCTCATGCTCCCCTAGATGGGGTACAAGAGGATATGGAAATAGAAAATGAGGATGTTGTTGGACCAGAGGAGAAGGTACAGGCTGAGACTATGTGTATTCCTTCCACAGACCCAGTGTTAGCTCATCAGATCATGTCTCTTCTGAAGGGGTTGGTCGGTCCTGGAATCCTTCCAGCAGTGTAAGCTATCTGAAGTTGAAGTCGTCTGTGTTCAATGGTTCTAAGAGTGAGGACGCCTATGAGTTTATTTTGGATTGTTATGAGAGGTTGCACAAGTTAGGTACTATACACCAGCATGGGGTAGAGTTCGTGACCTTGAAGCTTCAGGGTGAGGCTAAGCAGTGATGGAGAGCTTGTGTGTAATGCACATCGTCAGTTTTACCCCAACTCACTTGGACACAGTTTCATGCCCCTTTTCTGGAAAAATATGTCCCCCAGACTTTAAGAGATCGTAAGAAGGATGATTTCATGGCTTTGAAAAAGGGTGGCATGACTGTAGCGGTTTATGAGGCTAAGTTCCATGCCTTATCCAGATATACTACACAATTGGTAACTATAGAGGAGGAGAGGATTCATCTATTTGTCAAAGGATTAAACCCCAAACTTCATGTATTGTATGTTCATATGACTTCTGCAGTAAAAAGCTTTAATGAGGTGACTGACTTTGTGAAGAAAGTGGTGGGAGTTAGACGTGATGAACAGGCTAAGGCTTTGGCTAAGAAAGTGAATGGCATCTGTAACTTTAGGGTTCTTACTCTAGAGGTTCAGGTAGGCCGATGCTTGGAGCCTGGCCGATTCAGTCCACCATACCCGCAGCTACATGTAGTTATTTAGGGACTCCACTGTAGAATTTTATTTATGGTAGCTAGGGAGTCGTACCTTCGGCGGGCAGTAGGCCATATTTTGACTGTACTTGTTATAATTGTGGAGAACCTGGGAATATCAGGAGAGACTGTCCCTACCCGTGCATGTTGGATATCGCGCAACAGCAAACTAGAGTAGTGGTACCCACGGGCAACGGTAATAATGGTGGAGGGCATCCACAAGGTGGGCGAGGAGGAAATCAGCGAGGCCGTTGAGGCCGGGGAAATGGTAATGTAGGTAGAGGAGCAGTGCAGCCAGGAAAGGAGATCACGTGTGAAGATTATAGTGCTCAGTGTTATGCCTTTCCGGGCAAGACCGAGGCTGAGGCGTCTGATGCAGTGATGATCACAAGTACTATTCTTGTCTGTGATCGGATGGCTACTGTCTTGTTTGATCCGGGTTCTACTTATTCGTATGTGTCCGTTCAGTTTGCCTTAGGATTTGATATGGTTTGTGATATACTTGATGCCCCCATCCATGTTTCTACCCAGTTGGAGACCATGTATATTGTGCTTGTCCTATCTTATTTATGGATTTTCAGACTTGGGATGATTTGATTATTTTAGATATGACTGACTTTGATATAATCTTAGGCATGACTTTGTTGTCTCCCCATTATGCTGTGTTAAATTGTAATACTAAATCTGTGACTCTAGAGATCCCCGGTAGGGAAAAGATAGAGTAGGAAGGGGTGTACAAACCTAAGCCACCAAAGGTCATATTCTCCATTGGGCTTGGAAATTGGTGGGGCAGGGATGTTTGGCATATTTGGATCATATTGGGGATGTTGAGGTTAAGTCTCCCTCTATTATGTCTATTCCTGTATTGTTTGAATTTGAGGATGTGTTTCCTACCAATTTGCCTAGTATGCCTCCGGATAGAGATATAGATTTATACATTGACTTAGAACCCAATACTCGCCCCATTTTCATCCCTCCGTATCGCATAAGGCTCAAATCCAGGAGCATCTTGATAAAGGTTTCATCCGTCCTAGTGCTTCCCTGTGGGGTGCTCCTATCTTGTTTGTTAAGAAAAAGGATGTTAGTATGAGGATGTGCATAGACTACCAAAAGTTGAATAGGGTCACTATTCAAAATAAGTATCCATTGCCTCGGATATATGATCTGTTTGACCAATTGCAGGGTGCGTCAGTTTTCTCTAACATTGATCTAAGGTCTGGTTACCATCAGTTAAAGATTAGGCCTGAGGATGTACCCAAAATGACATTCAGGACCCTTTATGGGTACTATGAATTTATAGTGATGTCGTTTGGGTTGACCAATGCGCCTGCAACTTTCATGAGTTTGATGAATGGTGTGTTCAAACCATTTCTGGATTCTTTTGTTATAGTTTTTATTGATGAAATTTTGGTTTAGTCGAAAAGTGAGGAAGAGCATGCCGACCATCTTCCTATTGTTCTGGGTGTTCATGGGAGACAAAAATTATATGCAAAATGTTCCTAGTGTGAGTCTGGTTGACTTTAGTTACCTTTTTGGGGCATGTAGTTTCAAGGGAAGGGGTAATGGTAGATCCCCAAAAGATTGAAGCGATTAAGAATTGGGTCCGGCCTAACTCTGTGACTGAAGTTAAGAGTTTTGTGGGGCTCTCTAGCTACTATCATCGGTTTATGAAAAACATTGCTTATATTGCCACACATCTAACAAGGTTGACCAAAAAGTAGGTGCCTTTCGAATGGACCAAAAACTGTGATGAGAGCTTTCAAAAGCTCAAGACTCTTCTAACCACAACACCTATTCTGGCACTACTGATGGAACGTAAAGATTTCATTATTTATTGTGATGCTTCACATTCAGGTTTGGGTGTTGTGCTAATGTAGGATAAGAATGTTATAGCTTATGCATCGCGACAGTTGAAGGTGCATGAGAGAAACTAATCGACACATGATTTGGAGTTAGCAGTGGTAGTGTTTGCTCTTATGATATGGGCATTACCTTTATGGTGTGAAGTGTGAGGTGTATACTGATCAACGTATTATGAAAAATGTATATACTCAAAAGCATCTGAATTTGAGACAACGAATGTGGATGAAGTTACTTAAGGATTATGATGTCACCATCCCATACCATCTGGGTAAGGCTAATATGGTGGCAGACGCTTTGAGCCGAAAGGCGGTGAGTATGTGTAGTCTATCTTGCTTGAGTGTATCCAAGCGACCTTTGGCTAAGGAAATTCAAACTTGGAATCTAAGTTCATGCAGTTGGGCATCTCAGAAAAAGGTGGGGTGTTAGCTAGCATTGAGGTTAGGGCCACATTCATTGAGGAGATCAAGGTCAAACAATTTAAGGATGACAGTTTGAATGAGCTTAGAGAGAAAACAATGTCAGGCAAGGCACAAGATGCGACTCTTGATATGGGGGGTGTGCTCAGTTTTAAAGGAAGGATTTGTGTTCCTCCAGTGACTTGATTTAGAAATTGTTGACAGAATTCCATGGTTCGCGGTATTCCATATATCTGGGTGTGACCAAGATGTACCAAGATTTGAAGAGACTTTATTGGTGGCCTGGCATGAAGAAAGACATAGCTGAGTTTGTGGCTAAGTGCCAAAACTGTCATGAGGTAAAGTATGAGCATCAAAGGCCTGCAAGTTTGCTTCCGAGAATGCCAATTCCGGAATGAAAGTGGGAAATGATAGCTATGGATTTTGTGGTTGGTCTTCGTAAGACTTTGGGAAAGTTTGATTCTATTTGGGTAGTGGTTGAAAGATTGACTAAGTCAGCCTATTTTATTCCAGTCAGAATAGACTATAATGGTCAGCAGTTGGCTAAGATTTATGTGAGAGAGATAGTGAGTCTGCACGGGGTTCCCCTTTCTATCATCTCAGATTGTGGCACGCAGTTCACATCCAAGTTTTGGAGAAAATTGCATGATGAGTTGGGCACTCAACTCACTTTTAGTACAACTTTCCATCCATAGACGGATGAGCAGTCAGAGAAGACTTTTCAGGTGTTAGAGGACATGTTGAGGGCATGTGTGATTGACTTTGGAGGGCATTAGGATAAGTTTCTGCTGTTGTGTGAGTTCTTCTATAATAATAGTTACCACTCCAGCATTGACATGGCACTGTTCAAGGCAATTTATGGGAGGGAATGTAGATCACCCATAGGATGGTTTGAGGGTGGAGATGTGAAACCTTTGGGGATTGACTTGGTGAAGGATGCTCAGTTTAAGGTAAGAAACATCCAAGCTAACCTCCTAGCAGCCCAAAGTCAATAGAAAAAGCATGCAAACGATAAGGTAAGAGACATGACATTTCAGACTGGTGAGAAAGTTCTTCTCAAAGTGTCACCCATGAAAGGGGTGATGATATTCGGCAAGAAGGGCAAGCTTAGTTCTCGATACATTGGACCATTCGACATTTGATTATGTAGGACCAGTGGCTTATAGGTTTGCTTTACCTCCTAGATTATCGAGAGTTCATCAGGTATTTCATGTGTCCGTGTTGAAAAAGTATCATGGGGACAGGGATTACATCATCAAATAAGACTCAGTTTTGTTAAACAAAGACCTTCAGTATGAGAAGGAACCAGTTGCAATTCTTGATCGCGATATCTGGAAGCTGAGGACCAAGAAGATAAAGTCTGTGAAAGTTCAGTGGAAGAATCGTCCGATTGAGGGAGCTACTTGGAAATCGAGTAGGACATGCAAGACAAGTATCCCCAATTGTTTAATGATTCAAGTACTACTCCAACCTTACTTTAGCCAGTCTTTCTTAGTTGATCACTCGGGGAAGAATGATGGGTAAATTGGTATCTATTGTATTGACCTATTTCCGTCGTAAATGAAAAAACATTAGGGAAAGAATTGGGGCCAAAAAACCTTTGAGTAGTGACTTGAAAATTCCTAGCCCAGTACAGATTTGGATGAAATCTGAGTCATGCGAGGTCTAGGGAAATCTGGTAATGAATGAGAGATTCAATAATGAATTTGGTTACATGAGCGGATAGCCAAGACGTTCAGTAGCCTGTACAGCTTTATAGAATCAAATTCGGGTGAGTAGAACTCCTGAAACTGATCTAAGCATGAACGAGTAGTTTGAACATCAGGGGTTGAAGGTGTATTGTGAAATGGGGGTTTGAAATTGTAATTCCGACGTTCTATCTCCGTGCAAGCTGCCATGGCAGGATTTAACCCGCTAGGGCCGACATAGCGGCCCAGTTGTGAATTAAGTCGGCATTAAACCCCAAAAATATTCTTATTCTGCAATTTTTGTTCTTGAGAGAGAAGAAACAACCCAGGGCAAGTTCTTGATAGTTTTCCACCTCTTCTAGCGCAAAAGGTAAGGTTTTTACTCCCCTAATCCATTTTTCGATCCGTAGAACTTGGATTCTTAGGTGATTATCATTGGGGGAGGGTTTTGACCTGAAACTAAATGTGGAAAAAGCCTTAATTTGGGTATTCGGTTCTTGGGTTTGGCCTAGGGTTGATAATTTCGATTGTAATCCGAGTAATTAGGCCTCATTTATTGATCCTTGCATTAATTTGTTTTTCTTAGACCACGAACAAGCTGAAAGAATCTGGAAAGGGAAGATTCAAGTACCTTAGGGGGATTCAAGCTTGGTTTCGAGGTAAGTGATGGTTTGATTTCATGTTTTTGTGGTGTATGTTGGTAATTGCTTCATTTTAATGCATGTATGTATGTAAATGAAGCATTGTTGATCAAACCTAATGAACTGAGTATGAATGAACAAATGTATGCCATGATTCTGCACTTGACTGTATGATTATAACTATGTGCATTACGAGTGTGAATGTGATGATTGGATAGGGTATCACGTTCTGACACATACATTGGATCGGGTGTCACGTTCCAACACATATATTAGATCGGGTGTCACGTTCTGGCACACTAATTGGGATCGGGTGTCACGTTCCGGCACACTTACAGTTTGGGTATGGGTTCCATGAAAGAACCATGAAATTGTTATATTTACTTGTTATTGAGAATGTGAAATTGTACATTGCTCCTGAAATGATAACTGATGTATATATATTATGTACATGTCATGTTTACTATGTTGTGGCTGCCTATATATGTTTCACTTACTGGAATAGTTGTGTGATCCTACCAGTACACTATGGTTGTGTATTGATACTGCACTTGTTAGTTCTTTTTTGAGTACATGGCATCTTCAGGCGGCTATTGATAGACCTCAGCTAGGAGATTAGTAATCGAGACTGGATTTCAATGGTGAGCCTGTTCTTTCAGGCTGCCATGGAGTCCTTCCTATTGTTTTAGTCCATTTCCTTCAGACTTTGACTATTTAGATATTTCTTATGTTAGTTGGGGTTGTACCCTTTTATCTTAGACTTGTTACACTTTAGATGTTTTGGTACAATGACTTTCAAGTTTTAGGGGTTAAACTTTTGTGTTAGTTTGGTTAGTAATTGTTTAAACCTTCGAATTTTATGGGAACTCCATATTTCATTAGTCATTTAAACCTGCTTCCGTATCTTTAAATGATTTAGTTCGTAAAATTTCTTAGTAGGGATATAGTAGTGGTTCTCCCACCGGAGGGTTAGTGTGGGTGCCAATCATGGCGGTCTGGGTCGTGACAGAAACCTTGATATTGTTCTAACATCTGATGGTTTCAAATATGTGTTGGTTGAAGAAAGCCCCATTAAATCAACAGATACTAGTTATGAGGATATCAAGGACTATGATAAATGGTTCAAGGATGATGAGATGACAAGGGGCTACATTTTTGCCTCAAAAGCGAATGTCTTGCAACATCAACATCAGTCCATGATACCTGCTTATGATATGCTCGGATATCTCAAAGAGATGTTCAGAGAGTAGAATCATGCTGCCAAGTAGACTACTATGAAGACTATTTTGACCACCAAAATGGTTGAAGGATGCTAGTTCTTGAGTGGTTAGAGGCTTCATAGACAGTAGTTGATGTTAGTTCTTGAGTCTTTCCATTCCTGTTTTGATGATTGAGACTTGAGTGCCATTTTGGCTAGTGAATGTTATTTATACATGCTAAGTTTTTATTGAGATTTCAGTTTACTTTTAAAGTATTTTATCATGAGTATGTCTTCCACTGAGCAGTAGGTCAGGCTAAGGGTTCGCTTGGGGCCAACATTGTTCTCGAGTGCCAGTCCCGCCTAGGGTGGAGGCTCGGGTGTGACAAACTTGGTATCAAAGCACAGAGTTCAAGATTCCTAGGGAGTCTATGAAGTCGTGTCCTAGTTATCACTATGAAGCGCGCCATATCTATAATGAAGAGGCTGTGACACTTAAAAACTATCTCACTTCTTTCATACTAATTTCATGCGATAGAGTTTATCTCCAAAAAATTTCTTCTAACTCGTGCTTGCGCATATTTCAGATCATGTCTCCACGAAGAGCTAAGGTCATCTCGGTAGAAGGAATGTTGAACCATAGTGCAACCCCAAGGAGAGGTCACCAATGCTGAATTCTGTAAAGCTATCCGGATGTTAAGTCAAGCTGTGATCAATCAAGTTGAACATAGAGAGAATCGACAGGAAGTGGCTAATACTTCAAGGATCTGTGAGTTCTTAAGGATGAATCTTCCAAGCTTTACTGGTTCATATATTGCTGAGGACCCAGAAAACTTTGTTGAAGAGCTTTAGAAGGTCTTTGAGATTATGTATGTTGTCGATGTTGAGAGGGTAAAACTAGTTTCATACCAAATGAAGGGTGTCGCTAGAATATGGTTTGATCAATGGAAGAAGAATCGATCTGAGGGTGCACCACTTGTGAGTTGGGCTTTGTTTGAGGAGGCCTTCTTGGGGTGTTTCTTTCCCTGAGAATTGAGAGAAGCAAAGGTACGAGAGTTTCTCACTCTTAAGTAGGATTCTTTGAGTGTTCTTGAGTACAGTCTGAGGTTCACACAAATTTCCCGCTATGCTCCGGAGATGGATGCTGACATGAGAAACAGGATGAGTTTGTTTGTTGCTGGGTTGTCTCGTCTATCTAGTAAGGAAGGCAGGGGAGAAATGATGATAGGAGATATGGACATAGCAAGGTTGATGATCCATATGCAACAGGTTGAGGAAGAGAAGCTGAAATATAGGGACGAGTTTCGAAATAAAACAGCTAAGACAGGTAATGAGTTCGTGCAGCAGAAGAGTAATGCCGATCGATCATCTTTCCAACAGAAAAAAAAGGGACTCGCTCCATCATCTGCTAGTGCACCTGCACCAAGGAACAAAGGTTAGTACAATAGTCAGAATTCACATAATTTCAGAGCTAGACCTGCCCATTGTCATGATAGTATGGCACAAGTGGGTAGTAAGCCTCCTGCATGTGCTAAGTGTGGTAGGAGCCACTCAGGGATGTGTTGTGATGGCTCCATTGGTTTCTTCAAGTGTGGCCAGAACGGTCATTTTTTGAGAGAGTGTCCTAAGAACAGGTAGGGTGACGGTAATGGGGACAATATAGCTCAGTCTTCTTCAGTTGCTCCACCTGACAGAGCTACATCCAGAGGAGCTACTTCAGGGGCAGGCGGAGGAGGAAACGTCTGTAGCTATCACTAGTCGCCAAGAGCAAGAGGATTTGCCAGATTTTGTCACTAGTATGGTCCAAATGTTTAACTTTGATGTTTATTCTCTACTACATCCAGGAGTGAGTTTATCCTTTGTAACTCTTTATGTTGCGATGAATTTTGATGTTCTTCTTGAGAAACTTAGTGAGCCTTTCAGTGTTTCTACACCTATTGGTGAGTCTATTCTAGCAGAGAGAGTCTATCGTGATTGTACCATTTCCGTCAATCATAAGAGCACCATGGTTGATTTAGTTGAGTTAGACATGGTAGATTTTAATGTCATCTTAGTATGGACTGGCTTCATGCCTGTTATGCCTTAGTTGATTGTAGAACTGGAGTTGACAAGTTCCAGTTTTCTAATGAATGAGTTATAGAGTGGAAAAGTAGTTTAGCAGTTCCTAAGGGTCGGTTTATTTCGTACCTTGAGGCGGTAAAGTTAGTTTCCAAGGGGTGTGTCTATCACTTAGTCTGAGTTAATGACTTTAGTGTTAAGATACCTTCTATTTAGTCAGTTCCAGTAGTAAAAGAGTTTCCAGAACTCTTTCCACATGATCTTCTCAGAGTCCCTCTTGAGAGAGAAATAGACTTCAATATAGATCTGATACTCATCATATATGTATTCCGCCATATAGGATGGCACCACCAGAGTTAAAAGAGTTAAAGGAGCAGTTGAACGATCTCCTAGAGAAATGTTTTATTCGACCAAGTGTCTCACCTTGGGGCGCTTTGGTCTTATTTGTGAGAAAGAAGGATGGTTCTTTTAGAATGTGTACAGATTATCGTAAATGTCAGTTGAACAAGGTTACTATCAAGCATAAGTATCCTTTTTCGAGAATTGATAATATTTTCGATCAACTTCAAGGTGCCACTTGTTTTTCTAAGATAGACCTCAGATTAGGCTACCATTAGTTGAAAGTAAGGGAATGTGATATTCCAAAGACAACATTCAAGACCCGCTATGGTCATTATGATTTCCTAGTAATGTTCTTTGGCTTGACAATTGCTCCTGCAACATTCATGGACCTTATGAATAGAGTATTCAAGCCTTATTTAGATATGTTTGTTATCGTATTCATTAATGACATTCTAATTTATTCTAGGAATGAGAAAGATCATGCTAGTCATCTCAGAGTAGTTCTCCAAACTCTAAAGGATAAAGAGTTGTATGCTAAGTTCTCTAAGTGTGAGTTCTATCTTGAGTCTGTGGCATTCCTAGGTCACATTGTTTCTGGTGGTGGAATTAGAGTTGACACTCAGAAAATAGAGGCAGTGTAGAATTGGCCTAGACCCACATCCCCAATTGATATTAGGAGTTTCTTGGGGTTGGCTGGATATTAAAGAAGGTTCGTCGAGGGGTTCTCATCTATTTCGTCCCCTTTGACCAAGTTGACTCAGAAAATAGTGAAGTTCTAATTGTTTGAAGTTTGTGAGAAAAACTTTCAGGAATTGAAAACTAGGTTGACTACTACTCCAGTATTGACCTTACAAGAAGGTACGCAAAGCTTTGTTGTATATTGTGATGCGTCCAGAGTTGGTTTGGGTTGTGAATTAATGCAGAATGATACAGTTATAACTTATAACTCCGGACAACTGAAATTTAGAGTTGGCTGCCGTAGTAATTGTTTTGAAAATATGGCGTCATTATCTTTATGATGTTCATGTGGATGTGGTCACCGATCACGAGAGTCTTTAGTATGTGTTTAGTCAGAAATAGCTTAATCTCATACAGAGGAGGTGGTTAGAGTTACTCAAAGATTATGACATGAGTATCCTCCATCATCCAGGTAAGGCTAATGTTGTTGCTGATGCCTTGAGTAGATTGTCAATGGGTAGTACCGCCCATGTTGAGGAAGAAAAGGGAGAGTTAGCAAAAGATGTGCATAGACTTTCACGATTAGGAGTTCGACTAATAGATTCCACAGAAGGAGGAGTAGTGGTGATGAATGGGGCTGAATCATCATTTGTTTTAGAAGTGAAAGAAAAGCAAGACCAAGATCCTATTTTTCTTGAATTGAGGCAAATGTTCCTAAGAAAAAGTATTGAGGTATCAAGGTAGGTTGTGTGTGCCAAGGGTGGATGAGCTTCAAGAGAGGATCATGGAGGAAGCTCATAGCTCCAGATACTATATCCATCCGGGTTCCACCAAGATGTGTAGTGACTTGAGGGAAGTGTATTGGTGGAATAATAAGAAGAAAAGTATTACTAAGTTCGTTGCTAAATACCCGAATTGTCAACAAGTTAAAGTAGAGCACCAAAGGCCTAGTTGTATGGCTCAGATTATAAAACTTCTAGAATGGAAGTGGGACATGATCAATATTGATTCATTACAAGTTTACCGTGGGCTCTCAGACAGCATGATTCTATTTGGGTGATTGTAGATCGAATGACTAAATCATCCCAGTTTTTGCCAGTAAAGACTACCCATTTAGCAGAGGACTATGCCAACTTGTATCTTCAAGAACTAGTTAGACTTAATAGGATGCCTGTTTCAATTATATCAGATAGAGGGGAACAATTTACTGCACAGTTTTGGAACTCATTCCAGAAAGGCTTGGGTTCAAAGGTAAAATTGAGTACTGCTTTCCATCCTCAGACAGATGGTCAAGCAGAGCACACCATTCAGACTTTGGAAGATATGTTTAAAGCCTATGTGATTGATTTCAAAGGTAATTGGGATGATAACCCACCTCTCATTGAGTTTGCTTACTACAATAGTTACCAATCTAGCATCTAGATGGATCCTTATGAAGCTCTTTATGGGACAAGATGCAGATCTCCAATTGGGTGGTTTGAGGTTGGTGACGTTGGGTTGATAGGACCGCACTTAGTTCATCAAGCTATGGAGAAAGTGAAAGTTATTCAAGAGAGGTTGAAAAAGGCGCACAGTCGTCAGAAATCCTACACTGATGTTAGGAGAAGAGACTTAAAGTATGAAGTAGATGATTGGGTATATTTGAAAGTTTCACCCATGAAGGGTGTTATGAGATTTGGTAAGAAGGGGAAGCTTAGTCTCCGGTATATTGGTCCTTATAGAATGTCCAAAAGAATTGGTAATGTAGCTTATGAGTTAGAGTTACCACAAGTGTTAACAACGGTTCATTCGATATTTCACATTTCTATGTTGAAGAAGTGTATGGGCGATCCTTCAGTTATCATACCTACCGAAGATATTGGTATCAATGATATCTTGTCTTATGAGAAGACTCCTGTGAAGATTCTAGACATCACGTTCGCAAGTTGAGAACCAAGGAAGTAGCATTAGTCAAAGTTCTTTGGAGAAATCAAGTTGTTGAGGAAGCTACTTGGGCAGTTGAGGAGGATATGAATAAGAGATACCCACATCTCTTCGAATCCGGAGAAGTTCCAAATTAAGGTACTAATCCTTTTCCTGGCATTTATTTTAAGTTGTCATGTTGTAATTACTTTAAGATTAATCTCATTCGAGGACAAATATTCCCAAGGGAGATACTGTAACACCCCGCTATTAGAAAGACTTGGAATTAGAAAGAAACCGTTTTTGGAAATAACAAATTTGGAACGTTTTGCAAAGTTAAGTTAAGTATGATTTTTGGGTCAACTTCAAACTACCATAGATCCTAGCACAAGATGAGTTAGGTGTTCTACGAGATACCGTAGGAAAGACCTATGAATTATCTTTCCAACTCCACTAATTTTTCTCAGTCTTGAGTTCGTATGAGGGAGATATGTTTATTTGAAGTTGGGTTGTCTAGATAAGAAAAGTCAAAATTGGATTTTAGAAGGGTATTATGGTCTTTTCACTACCCAATTAATTAAATTTGTTTTTGGTAATTAAGTTGGTGTCTCAACTGATTGGATTCAGTTTATGCTTCATAAAAATAAGTTAGGGTTTTATAAGAAGAGGAGAAAAGAGGAGAATAAGCTTTGCATTGAGTAAAGAGTAAAGAGTGAAGTTCATTTCTTCAAAAGAGTATATGGGGACTATGTATTCCCAAAGAGTTAAAATGTTTTCACTTTTAAACAAGAAAGGTTTGAGCTAGGTTTTCAGTAAAGAGTTTAGGTTTTCACATTTAAACAAGAAAAGAAACAACGATTTCTAACAGAGCCTTTGAGCTAGTTTTTCAGTAAAGAATAAATGCTTTCATATTTAAGCAAGAGAGGAAACATTGATTTCATAGAGTGCCTTTGGGCTAGTTTTTGAGTAATTATCTCAAACCACATAAAGAGTTATGTTTTTAAACATAAGAGCTAGTTATATTTTGGGAATAGTATTGAGCACCGATATGGGGTAAAGTTCAGACAACTCCTAGCCCCCATAAACCATGTGGCCATCATGGGTAGAAAAGGGTCATACTTATTAGATGAACGATAAATTTGCCAATGCATGGCCAAGATCGTACCACAAAATCCATGAGAATGAGCAAACAATGCAATGCATGCCATCAACAACATTCAAACAAGGCACTCCAAATCAAATAATCATACGGCCACTAAAACCACGCTACCAATGCAGAGAGTACAACGTGGGATACAACTAATCCCCGCACACGGCCTCAGGCCTAAAAATATAATCATAAGCTCAATAAGGATACAAAAGGCCCACCACTAATCAACAACAAAAGGGATCAAGAAGAGATTTCAAATCAATAAAGGGGGAGAAAACTCAAGGGATGACGCCCTACCCCAATCACACCACTCCTGCCCATGACTGAGCTTAGCTAGAACCAACACACAACTATGATGAGCCACAAAGGTCACAAGCATCAACGCAAAAAGAACGCCCAAAAACAAGCCCTATAGGGAGAAAATCATATCTACAAGGAGATACAACACAACCTAAAGCATCAAATGTCCAACCTAGTCTAAGGCAACTAGGATTCAATCCTAACACGGATAAGCAAGATCATCTACTCCACAAGCGATGCCATAGTCTAAACTAAGGATCCTAACACCAACAATAAGGATAAGGCTCCTACAGAATCAAGAAATGATGGAATATTAAGAGCAAAACTAAATATCCGGCAAATACCATCCAAAATTACATGAAATCTATACTAGGCATTATCTAAGAAGCTCAATCAAGAAATTAGACCCAAGCCTACCTCAAAGGCGAACACAAGGTATCTGAATCCACTACACATGAGCTATCCGCATCCAAAATGCCTCTAAACACCGCCAAACTACAAAATTATCAATCACAACATCATTACGGATGTTTTGACACTAAAATCGCAACAATTTGAAATAGACCCAAAATGGAGTCAAAACGATAATGTGGGACCCTCACCAGGATTCTAAAATTGACTCTATCAAAAGGTCCTAATCGGCTAAACGAGCTTGTACCCCGAAACGAGACTTAATTTCATGCCCGGAACAGCCCAAACCACCACATGCAAAATTAATAAGAAAACCAAGCTAAGGTAGCAGCTTCGAGCCCAAATTTGACTCAAACGAAGGTTCTTCAACAACTTCTAATCACATATCCAAGTAGCCACGTTCCCAACGATCACACTGGACTTTGAATTACTCAAATTGGAGCTCGGATGAGGGAGAAATCGCCATTTGTAAATGAGAACTTAAAGCTGAAATTTCTGGGTTTTATATACCCGAATTTTGTCGCTAAAAGCGAAATCTTGTAGCTATATCTGGTCGCTAAAAGCCTACACCAGATATCACCCCTTAGGCTGGTTTTCTCAAGCTCCGAATTCTCCAACGGGGTATCCGGGATCAGTTCGGCACCCCGTGCACCAAAACAAAACATGCTTCCCCATCAAATTCAGTCTTCCGGACTCAATGAAACCATCAAATCTCCCATTTGAGGTCTTTTTGATTAAATAGTGGGTCCTACACCCAAGTTCCTTTTTTAAGCCAAAAACCACAAGAAGTCTCACAATGAGACCGAAAGCCTAGGAATTGCACGAAAGGTCGTTCTAGACAAAACTCGACATTTCGAAGCTAACTGCATTGACAAAATTCTCATTTGAGCACGTTTACCAAGAATGTTGACTAAAATCAATCCTTAGCTTGAGCTTCTAAGTTAAAATGCCTAACGGCACAAACTCACAACAGAAGGCTCGGGGCCCAAACAACCAATGCCCTAGCCTAAAATGGTCCTTCCGAAGCTGATGAAATTGTCAGAATTGCATTCTCCTGAACTTTTTACTGAAGTCAACTATTCAAGTTTCAAAGAGTCCAAAATACAAAACAATCACAACATCCAAACAAACAACCCGACGACCAAACTGCAGTCCTAATAAATCATATATGACTTGTGGTCGCTATAGAAAAGCCCTAAATGTTGAAAAGATCGGAAAATGAAGAAAATGACGTGGAGGTTCATTACAATTTCCACTACTAAAAGGACTTTCGTCAGTCAAAGGAGAAGGATAGAAATAGCCGAAAGGCACAAAAGACAAGGTTACTGATTTTGCATGCTCCACCAAACCCTCAGACAACCTTTTGAATCGAACAATGCCATCACAGAACTCAGGCTAAGAGGAAAATCCTCAAATTCACTTCAAAATTCCAAAAACTCCTTCAAATCCATTTTGGTCTCCAACTCTCACCCAATTGAACTGGACTTGCCTGAACGCACCAAAAAAGACAAACACCACACCAAAACAACACAATTGAGCAAAAGTAGGACCATGGCAGATGCAACCCAATTCCCTAAATTGAAAACTCATCTTATGCTCCACATCTACTATTTTCTAACCACCAAGAGTGTTCTCGTGGTCCTTAGCTATCCCGAACATCTCGACACCAATTGAAACCTTCCTACAAGCCCACAAAACATCTACCTTGAAAGAACAACATGATTTTCCTGAACATCAAGGAACTCAACATAGGGTAAAACCCCAAAATCCATTTCTAACCCTCAAAACCACCCATCACATCTGGAAAAAAACCTTCTAAATGTAACCAAACTTATCCAAAGGACAACCATATTACGAACGACAAGGTAGCACTGAACCCCGCTCTAGCGACCTACTCCAAAAAAACCAACTTCTGAAATATTGACACCACAAGTCCACAAACTACTCTGCCACCGCAAATCTGAGCCAAAAACCCCATCCTAACGGAAACTAAGCTGGCAAGTGGCATATCAAGATAGTCAACTAGCTGATAGTGGCCCAAGGGTACCAACCCTATCACGAACCACGAAAGCTACCAAGCATGACAAAAGAAAACCACACATCCTAAACTAGAGCCAACTTCAAAATCCCACAAATTACCATGACCCCATCCAAAAGATGAATCTGCTTAGCAAGTTTCATTTCCCAATAGAGCTAAAGCGCAAAATCTCCAATGAACACCACCATTCTGACTCTAAATCATACATCGGCCTCGAGGGGTATCAACATAGAATTAAGGAGAGAACACAACAGCTAGTCCAATAATAATAAGGGATCACACCTCCAACTTTCAACTAGCCATAAGTAACCTCCACGACAACAAGAAGCGGACGAATCCAAAAGACTGAACGAGCGAAAACACAATTCTGCATTAGAGAAAAGACTAAGGAAAAGGGAGAAAGAAACCAAAAGGAAATACCACAACTAAAGAAGGCTAACTACCCAACACACAACTCTGAGAATTAGCAATCTCCCAACCACTACTCAAAAAGGAAGGCTAACAACTAAGACAACTAGGCCCTACAACACACAAAACTCAAATTAGGCAAAGCTAGTCTAGCCACCTATCAAACAAGGATCGGCATCACAACAAAAGCCCACAACAAGGGTGGTAAAAAAGGAAACCACAATCCCAAGGACACAACCACACAAGGACTATCAAGGCAAAGGTACGGGGAATTACTCAACCACTATTCCCAAATTGAAGCAACACACCCTAGCCGATCCACTACTAAAAGAAATCAACTACATGGGATAAATACATACACAATCCTCAAATTAAGTTTTCATAACAAGCCAGAGATAGATAATAAGCCAAATAAACCCGAATGGACATAAACACCACGAATAACGCCAAATTAGAACCAAAGAGATAACCACAAAATCACATCCAAGAAGTGATACATGAAGCCTCGACCTCTAACCAGCCTGTAGAATAATAGAATTGACTGTGTTCGACCTTAACCTGAACACCTGATGTAGTAATGGCAACACCAAAGGCAATGCCTCCAACCAAAAGAGCTAATTACCCATAAGAGCGACCTAGATGAATACCTCTCATCATGGTCCCGTGTTGGGGACAAGTTGTAGGCGGATGAACAAGCTCCCCACAAGTACAATTAAGTCTGATAACCTTAGCCTGGGGACTATCAGATGTTTGCAATACTTGGAAAAGCAACTCCCACATAGGGCATTCTTTAGACCAGTGATCCAACTTTCCACAATCATAACAACCTCTAGAGTGCGAAGCTCGATGTGAAGAACGTGGTGATCTACCTTGTCTACCTCTGTAAGACTCAAAACCACCTCTAGTAAATTGTATTGGCGCCTTGCGACAACCTCTAACATAGTGGTCTATCTTGCCACACCAATAGAACCCATTACCTATAGCAACTGCCTGCCAAGACCCAATTTGAGTAACATGAGACCCAACACCTGAAGGGCCAGAATTACCAACATGAGAAGTGGCCTAAAATCTGCTTGTTGTCAGCCCCACGACTTACATCAAACCTTCTTGGAACAGTAGATGCTACCTCCATAGGCTTGATAGGTCAAAAAAGAAAGGTGTCCCTCTTTGAATTGATACTCACCTTAAAGTGGAATTTTGTCACCATTGTACTGATGGCAAAGCCTCTCACCACCATTACTTTAAGTCTCAAGGAATGTCTACTCCACAACCCTCACATGACTCGATACCAAGGGAAAGGTAGACCCTGCCGATATTAGATGTTCTAATATTAACTGGAGTGGCAAAGCCAACCCTCTGATCAACCCCTTACTCAATTCGTAATCTAAAAAGATAATGTGGAGTTATTCCCAGCCCACTCTAGAAATCCTAACACATAGTTAGAAATTGAAGACAAACCCTGTTAGACCAGTCAATCCAACTCTGTTCTGAGGAGCACCAACTGCACAAGGAACTGCACCTACCAAAGGTGTACCCTCGAAAGAGCTCGGACCTCCTAACATCGAATACTGAGGAATCGAGGTAGCCAAAGACCTTACCAATGCTTGGGCTTCCCCCTGACTCTATGAATGCTGAGGAATGCCTCTGACCTTAAGGTCCATACCCGACAGAGGACTCCTATCCCAATCACGTGCTGAAACTCTAGTGGAATGTGGTAATACTCCGGCTACGTCCATCGAATGCTTTGTGCTATCCACCAAGGAGAGAGTAGGTTCCAAAAAAAAATTAGAGGTTACTCCAAGCGAAAACACATGATAAGAGTCAAAAACAAATTTTCCTATGAATGGCCTGTACCTTCCCGAATATATGATACGAACGTCTCCACACCGATCCGCAAGACTGTACTAGGCATTTGCTATAATACCAACGATGCCGATCAACCTAGAGTTGTGATACCAAATTGTCACAACCCAATTTCTCAAGTCATGATGGCACCTACTACATCCCACCAGTAGGTAAGCCTAACCCTTAGCCCGGAGCCATAATCAACGAACTACCAAGTGGAATCCAACCAAAAGAAGATAAAAGCTTATATCAGGCGAAAAAGGTTAATAAGTAGAAAAACAATATAGGAACCATCCAAAGACTTGACATCAGTCAGTAGTTGAGCATCTAATCCAAAATAAGAGTACAAGGCTCCTACAAATACAAGATAAGCATAGGTTGTCTTAATACAACATAAAGACTAAGCCTAGCCAAAAATAGATGGAAACTGGCAACTATGAACGCTAAGAGCTCACCCAAATATCCAAAACTATACTGGCAACTGTGAACGCTAAGAGCGCACCCAAATATCCAAAACTATAAGCTGCTCCGCACGACTCCAAATCAGTGACGATAACTCAAACTGAGATCTGCAGGGGTAAAAGTGTAGTATCAATACCAATAATGGTACTCAGCAGGCAATGGTTGTCTGAGCTCAAAAGATAACAAGAGCATAAAATAACAAGTAATAAGGAAAGTATAGCACATGTAACTAAACAGAAACTACTAAAATATACAGGAAATGAAGAATAGAAACAAGAAACAAGGGGTAAGAAGTCGTGTCAAGAATGTACCTGGATCGCAAGGAACTACAATACCAAGTCAACTACTTAGTGTCAGAAGGACCCAAAACCACAATTCTAAAGTCAATACCTACTAGGTAACAATAGTAGAGAATAGAATATCATCAAACAAAAACCTCACCTGACCCGCATAAGCCCGAAAGGTACAAACAACAAATATAACCCAACCGGCCTCCATAAAATAGAGGGTACAAACAACAAACAAGTATACTGGTGATAGGCAATGCATATCAATGCAGGGTGAGCAACATAACCATTATTAACTATCCAAACCTCTAAGCATAGGGAACAACCATAAATCGTAAAGCATCAGCCTTAGTGTGGGAATAACGACCTCAAACCTTCAACATCAGCCTTAGAGTGGTAATAATGGCCTCAAACAACGAGCATCGGTCTTGAACCGAAAGAAACAGCCTCAAATCGTGAATAATTAATAATGGGTTTGCCTACCCAGTCAGTAAACTCCCCGAGGCGCCAGCAAAACAAAAAACATGCATGAAAGGGTGTGGATGTGCCGATTAGTCAAGTAAAAATTAAGCACATCCCAGATGCCCCAACTATCTCAAGTATATAAAGGAGCTCGTCCCTGACGCCTCGTAATCTAAAAATCAATAAGTCAAGTGATCCAGGTGGTATGACTCTCGTTAAAACCAGATTAGAATAAAAATTGAGAAAAATAGCGTCTCGTCATGAACGATAAATATGGCAATGCATAGGTCAGGATCGTACAACAAAATCTATGAGAATGAGCAAACAATGTAATGCATGCCATCACCTGCATTCAAACAAGGCACTCCAAATCAAATAATTATACAAACACTAAAACCCCGCTATCAAAGCAAAGAGTACTAACGTGGCATCCAATTGGTCCTCGCACACGGACTCAAGCCCAACAATATAATCATAAGCTAGATAAGGATACAACATGCCCACCGCTAATCAACAATCAAAGGGATCAAGAAGAGATTTGAAATCAATAAAGATGAAGCAAACTCAAGGGACAACGCCTGACCAATTACACCGCTCCATTCCAGACTGAGCAAAGCTAGAACCAACCCATGACTATGACAAGCCACCAAGGTCACAAGCATCAACGCAAGAAGAACGGCCAGAAACAAGCCATTTAGGGAGAAAATCATAACTACGAGGTGATAAAATAGAACCTATAGCATCTAATGTCCAGCCTAGTCTAAGGCAACCACGAATCAATCCTAAGAAGGATAAGAAAGATCATCTACTCCACAAGTGAAGCCACCGTCTAAACTAAGGATCACAACACCATAAATAAGCCAAAGGCTCTTACAGAATAAAGAAATGATGGAATAATAAGATGAAAACTAACTAC
The DNA here is from genome assembly GCA_036250505.1 of Solanum acaule. Lineage (NCBI taxonomy): Eukaryota > Viridiplantae > Streptophyta > Magnoliopsida > Solanales > Solanaceae > Solanum > Solanum acaule. The sequence continues at coordinate 4,122 of JAJOOR010003882.1, read as the reverse complement.
CCAAAAAAAATCATCCAAAATTACTTGAAATATATACTAAGCATTATCTAAGAAGCTCAATCAAGAAAGTAGACCGAAGCCTACATCAAAGCCAAATACGAGCTCTTCGAATCCACCACACACGAGTTATATGTATCTGAAATGCCTCTGAGTACTGCTAAACTATCAAATTATCAATCACAATGTCATTACAAATGTTTTGACACTAAAATAGCAACAAGTGGAACGGACCTAAAATGGAGTCAAAATGGGAATGTTGGACCCGCACTGGGAATTCCAAAAATCACTTTGTCAAAAGGTCCTAATCCACTAACCGAGTTTGTTCCCCGAAATGGGGCATAATTCCATGCCCGGAACAACCCAAACCACAACATGAAAAATTAATAAGAAAACCAACCTAAGGCAGCAACTTCATGCTCAAATTTACCTCAAACAAAGGTTCTTCAACAACTTCTAATCACAAAACCAAGTAGCGACGCTCTCAATGATCACACAGGACTTCGAATCACTCAAATCGAAGCTCAGATGAGGGAGAAAACGTCATTTGAAAATGAGGGCTTAAACTGAAATTTCTAGGCTTTATATACCCGAATTTAGTCGCTAAAAGCGAAATCTGGTAGCTCAATGTCTGATATATGGTCGTTAAAAGCCTGCACCAGATATCAGGACTTAAGCTGATTTGAGCAAGCTCTGAATTCTCCGAGGTGGTGTCTGGGATTCGCTCGGAACCCTGGGCGTGCAACCAAAATATGCTTCCCCATCAAATTCGGTATTTCAGACTCAACGGAACCATCAAAACTCCCATCCGAGGTCATTTCTATGAAAAGTGGGTCCCACACCCAAGCTCCATTTTAAGCTAAAAACCACAAGAAGGCTCAAAATAAGAGTGAACGCCTAGGAATAACACAAAAGGAAGTTCTAGACTAAACTCGACATTTGGAGATAACATTGACAAAATTCTCATCCAAGCACATTTGCCTAGAATATTGACCAAAGTCAACCCTTGGCTTAAGCTTCTAGATTAAAACGGCTAATGGTACAAACTCACACCAGAAGTCTCGGTGCCCGAACCAACAATGTCCCTAGCCTAAAATTGCCCTTCCAGACCTAATGAAACCATCGTCTTCCTGAACTTTTGACTGATGTCAACCGTTCAAGTGTCAGAGGCTCCAAAATATGAAAAGTTGCACAAAATCCAAATGAACTACCCGGCGACCGAACTGCCTGTACCAGCAAGTCATAAATGACTTGTGGTCACTACAAAAAAGCTCTAAATGCTACAAAGAACAAAATACGAAGAAAATGACCTTGAGGGTCATTATAATTATAATTAAATTATGTTATTGAAATATGTATATCTAAAACAAAGATTTGGTCAAGCTAAATATTAGACATACACTCAAACCTCTATTTTCTCATCATCTGTTATAACAACAAAGTACACTTTTTTTTGTAACATTACCTCTCAATGATAGCCTTACTCAAATATTAATTGAGTAAAAATATTTTATAAAAGATATATCACGTATGAAGATAGAATATTGAAATATTTATGGTAATCCTTATTAGTGTCATGCACATACTAATTTTTAGGTATGAATAGTTAAGAGAAAATTGTACTTAAATGGTGTCCATCATTTATGTTCATAACCTCAAGAGGAAAGGCTATTAGTGACATTTTTTGTATTGATATTATTTTTTTCTATTTTGTTTGTTAGATTTGTTTACAAAATTAGGTGAAGTAAAAAATAATACTACTATAGAAATGTCATTTTCTCCCTATATTTAAACTTTGAATGTATTTTGAAATGTTTCAATGATATCTAGTCATTTGATCTCAAAATACAAGTAACTCTATGATAATCTATATTAATCATTTAAAAGCACCCTTCGTATGTTCTTTCAATTATATTTATTTACTAAAAAACTTTAATTTGGTAATATTAATTCTATTTTACAACATCGTATACTATTTATACGATACACACGTGCAACGCATATGCCGTGAAACTAGTACACCTAAAGTTGAGAAATCAGTTTCCCCAAGAAAAAAAGATATAGTTCTCTCTGTTTCTTGCTAAAATCATCTCCCAAATTTCCTATTCTTGATTTTTCAATGGATATCAATTGGTATGAATGATTTGGAGGAAAGAAATCTTTTCCGATTTCTTACCATCAAAAGCTAAAGAAGAAGCCTACAAAGTTAACAACACACCTTGGGTAGTACCTCTAGAACTAGTGGAGACAGGCCATGTCCTGACATACGATTGGAATAACCGATGGAAGATCAAGAAAATGATTACCCATGAAGATCTCGATCAAGTAAAGATGGTGATTAAATTTTTGAGACTTTTGAGAACATTCTTCCATACTGGAAGTTGGACTATGCTAAACAATTGGTGGATGGGTCAGTGGCTCATGTTTCTGTGTGGGATGTAACGAATAGTGGCGGATCACATACACTTGAGGGGTGTTGACCGACACCCCTTCGTTAGAAAACTACACTGTGTAACCAAATACAAATATTTTTTTGGACCTTTGTAAAGTCGAAATTAATCTTACTCAGTTGATGAAAACACAATTTGGTAACGATTTTTATCTTTTTATGATGTCTAGCTAAAACCCCAATTCTTAGGGTGTGATTATGTGATTATAGGCTGATTTAGCTTATGGGTATTGCTAATTATTAGTTTAAATGTTGTTTAGAAGTGATTTCAATCATTAATTGAGGTTAAAATTAAATGATTGTAGTTGCAAATTGTAACACCCCTCAAAATGAAGTAGGATAAAGTAGAGACTCACATGGGTTTTATGCATTAATAACTTGTTAGAGTAATGAAGAATAGCCTTTTTAGTCAGTTTTAAAGAGTTTGGAAGTCAAACGTCAAGGGATGACCAAGAGGTTTGGAAACTAGTCTTTTACGTGTTGGTGTGTTCTAGTATGTTGTTCATGTTTTTATGTGTTGTTTGGAGTCTAAAATCAGTGGAGGTGATCCTAGTGTCTTAATAAATGTTTTTAGGGTCAAAACGTTCGAGTACGACTCCCCGGGACCACCCTGAGGGTCCCCGAGAAGGACCCCAACCCTTGGCCGAACAAGCTGCCAAGGCAGCTTGAGAATGCTCATAGAGGGAGCATGTCTGCGTCGCGGACTTGCTCCACCAAGGGCCAAAATGTTTGGTACGTGTCTCGGACGTGTCGCGGACTCTTCTGTCTCAAAATTTAAATTCCAAAAACTTGTGGGAACACCTCCGCGTCGCGGACTTGTTTCCCAACGAAACCTGCGAAAATAAAACTCAAGTTTGACTGGTTTAAAAGGTCCAACTAAGTGAGGGGTAGTTTGGGGAATTATTATAAATGGTTATTCTACCTATTTTAGGGTATTTTATGTGGTTAGAACCCCAAAACCTAGAATTATACCTCATTATCTAAATTGAACCTTCCCTCTCAAATAAATTCTCTCTCTAGAACTCCATGGGAGACATTGATGAAGCTTCAAGCTAGGGAATGGGTTCCTACTGATTTCTCCTTCAAATTCTTAGGAAATTAATCATAAAGGTATGGGGATTTTATCTTTGATTCTCCTTTCAATCAAAGAGCCAAATCAAAGTGATTTCAATGTTTTTCAAAAACACTAAAAACCCCAATTTCAATTCTAAGCTTGGGTTCTTGCATGAAAGTATTTCAAGTGATGATTTATGTTAATATTGATGGTTTTAAGGTCAAAAACTCCATGAACCCTTGCATATCTTGAAATCCTAATTTTTGGGCCTAAAGTGGGTCTATTAATTATGATCCAATAATGTGATATTAATGTGTAGATTGTTATGGGCTATTGATTTATGTATTGTTCTATACTGAATTATGAGGAATTGATGGTCAATTGTGTTATATTGGATGTTGGCCTTGAATGGGCAATTGTGACCTAAGGCTTATGATGATGATGAAGTTGTGAATAGATTATTGATTCTAGTATTTTATATATATGTTGTAGGTGTTAGAATTGTGAGGTTTGATCCCTTTGAAAGTGGGGAGGTGTTTACTTTATAAGCATGTTGTGATCATGGCCTTGTAGGCAAAGTTGGATGATTGTTGTTTTGAGTAATGTTGATTATGTGAAGGTA